>CAUYQU010027160.1:0-94488 GCA_963574635.1 Cheracebus regulus | reverse complement strand
ACCCGTGTGGCTCCTCTGCCGGGAATCTTCCGGTCTGTGGGCAACAAAAATTCGTCGGAAAGTGCGGCGTCCACTCGTTCTCTGCGCTTTCACTGGGAGCTACATTCCTGAGCTGTTGCTAATCGGCCATCTTGGATCTCTCTGTCCGGTATGATTTTATGTAAAATTTTACTCTAATCTGGGGAGGTTATAAATAAGTCAGGAGCATAAGCAAAGCAGTGTAATGTGGAAGGACTGACATGGCTCAAAAATAGCATGCAGAGCAAGGTGACAGCCAAGACATTTTGAAGGATGAGAAGAGTCTGCCAGTGGATCAAGGTGCACCTGCCATCTTATCCTGAATGCCTGACTCTGCCCTCCTGATATGCCTTATCTTTCTCCGTTGCATGCATCTCCACAGGCCATACATGTTTACTGCCTCCTTCTTCCCAATAGAATGTGCCTGGAGGGAAGGTCTATTTGAATCCCTGCTTTATCCCTCGCTCCTGAAACAGTGTCCAGCACTGAACAAAAGCTCAATAAATATTTGTTAAATAAATACAGATTTGGAAGAAAGATCATTCAGGTAGAAAGAAAGATCTCCCTTTAAATTCCCATGTACAATTTCAGTGCAATTTGAATAGATTCTATTTAAATGAGGCGAATTTCCTTGAACCTATAGTATCAATATTAAGTCTCATTAGAATACTCTGTCTAGGGAAAAATAAATCCATCAGAACACATTCTTTTAAGTTTCAAGAATGAAAACAATGCAGGAAACATCACTTGAAATGTTGAGAAGATTGTATTTTACAAAAATTTCAAAACTCATAAAAAGACAAATGCTGGCAAGAACTACTCACAGAGTATGTTGTAAAGTAAATCTTAAAAAGAAGGCTTACGTATCAGTAAGGAAAAAGGCAACATTCCAATGGAAAAATATGCAAAAGATATGAAGAGTCAGTTTCAAATATAATAACAAAAAGCTAATTAGAACACAAAACCAATTCTGATCCTCTAATAACCAAAGAAATGCAAATTAGTTGCTGAGAGAGGTATGTTAAAGTCTCACACTATGGTTGTAGATATGTCTATTTCCACTTTTATATCGGTTAAACTTTGTACGTATTTTGAAGCATATTAATTTGGTGTATATGCATTTAGAATTGTCATAACTTCCTGGTGAAAGATCATTTATCACTAGAAAATGCCCACTTTATCTCTAGTAATAAATCTTGTCCTGTAGTCTACTTTGACGTTGCAATAATCACATTTGTTTTCTTTTTTTTTTACATCTGTTTTCTATTGGCTAATGTTTGCATGATATAGACATTTTCCATCCTACTTTCAACCTTCCTGTTCATTTATATTTAAGATGTATCCTGTGAAAGCAGCATTGATTGTTGCTATTTTAAAAATTTGTTTTTAAATCCAGTGTGATGACTGACATTTATTTTGTTCATTTACACGCAAGGTAGTTATTGATACATTTAAATGTTATCTACTGTCTTACTATTTGTTTTTTCTTTGGCCCAACTGTTATGTGATAGCTTTTCTCTATGTTCTTGTCTCTTCTTGGGTTAATTGTTTCATAGTATTCCATTTTCTTATCTCTGGACATTTTCATATTTCCATCTGGCACCTTTTCCTTTAGTCTGTAGAATTCCCTTTGGAAATTTTTAGTGTAAATTTGATACAATGAATTATCTCACTTTTGTTATTCTGAAAGTGTCTTTATTTCGCCTGTACTTTTGGAGGGTATTTTTTCTGGGTATAGAATTCTAGAATGTTTGGTAGCTAGTTTTATTTTTCGTACCTCGTATAAGTCTATTGAATTCTTTCTTCCATGATTTCTGTTGAGATGTCAGCTGTAATTTTAATGTTTTGATGATGAAGAACATGTAAAAATGTGACATTTCCTCTTGTGCTCACAAGAGGGGGTACTGCTTGTAGCATTTGATTTTTGTCTTTGTTTTACTGTGATACAATAATAATTTTTTTTGTACTTATACTTCTTGGATTTCACAGAACTTTCTGAATCTGTAATTTGGTGTCTCTTCTCAGTTTTAGAAAATTCTAACCTATTATTTTCCCAAAGTTTGCTTCTCTTCATTTCCTTTCTTCTCCCATTCTGGGACTCTGATTACGTATATGTTAAATATTTTCTGCAGACTGTTGTGCATCTTGCAGTCCCTTTTACATGTCTCACATTCTTTTTCTTTTTTATCTCCATGCTTCAGTCAAATTGTTTGCAATTTACCAATTCTCTCTTTAGCTATGCCTAGCTGATAAATATGTCATGTTCATACTTCTAAACATTAAAAAGTTTTTAACTTATTTATATTTTTTATCTATTTATTTTCGAGACACAGTCTTGCTCTGTTGCCCAGGTTGGAGTTCAGTGGAGCAACCGTGGCTCGCTGCAACATGTGCCTCCCAGGTTCAAGCGATTCTCCTACCTCAGCCTCCTGAACAGCTGGGATTACAGGCGTGCACCACCACACCTGGCTAACTTTTGTATTTTTAGTAGAGATAGGGTCTCATCATGTTGGCTAAGCTGGTCTAAACTCCTGGCTACAGGTGATCTGCCCTTCTCGGCCTCCCAAAGTGCTGGGATTACAGCATGAGCCACCATGCTCGCCAACTTTTCATTTTGAAGTAATTGTAGATTCATAGAAAAATGCAAAGTTAGCACACAGAACTTCTGTGTACTAACCCTTCACCCAATTTCCCCTAATTGTTACAACTTATATAGCTGTAGTATCATATCAAAGGCGGGAGACTGACACTGGTTCATTGTGTGTGTGTCATTTATCACAGGTGTCGATTCATGTAGCCACCATGTCAATGAGAATACTGAAACCCTCTAGCACCACAAAGGTCTGCCTCTGCTACTTCCTGATAGTCACTCTCACCCTCCTGATCGCCAGCCATCCTCAACCCTTGGCAATCACTAATATGTTTTCTATCTTAGTACTCTTGTCATTTTGAGAATGTTATACAAACGGGATCATGCAGTATGTGACATTTTAAGATCAGCTTTGTCACTCAGCATGATGGCCTTGTGATCCTCCAAGTTGCTGCATGTATCAATAGTTTGTTCCTTTTTGTTGCTGCACCATAGAGATTGGGTATGATATTATCTGTACTACAGGTGGTTTACCTGTTCACCTATTGAGGGGCATTGTAGTTGTTTCCATATTTTAGCTATTAGAAATAATGCATCTATGAACATTAATGTATAGGTGTTTGAGTGGACATATGTTTTCATTTCTCTGGGATAAATGCCTAAGAGTGCAATTAAGGATCTTATGGTAGTTGTTACATTTAATGTTTTTAAAAGAAACTGACAGGTATTTTCCAGAGTGACTGTATTATTTTACATTTCCATTATCAATGCTTGAGAAAATCAGGTTCTTTGTATCCTCACCATCATTTGGTATTGTCACTATTTTTTATTTTATCTGTTTTGAATGATATGCATTAATATCTCATCAGAGACCTAATTTTCAGTTCCCTGATAGCTAATGATGTTGAATGTTTTTTCATGTGCTTATTCACTATCCATATATCCTCCTCAATGACATATGTCTTCATGTCTTTTGCCCATTTTCTAATTGGATGATGGATTGATTTTTTAAATCAATAAGCTTAATTTTGTTAGAGTTGTTTTAGGCTTACAGAAAAATAAGCAGGAAGGACATATACTTTCTTATATCCCAACCTTCATTTTCCCCCAATTATTAGCACCTTACAGTAGTGTGATGCATTTGTTAAAATTGACTCACCAATACTGGATATCTAACATCCATAATTTACATTAGGGGTCACTACTTGTATTGAACTTTCTATGTGTTTTAACAAGCATATAATGACATGTATCTACCATTTCAGTGTTATACTGAATAGTTTCAGTGCCATAAAAATCCCCTGTGCTCCACCTATTTATTCCTCTCTCCCTCCACTTGAACCACTGACAACCACTAATCTTTTTGACTGTCTCCATCATTTTTTCTTTTTTAGAATGCCATACAGATGGAATTATACAATATGTAGCCTTTTCAGAGTGGCTTATTTCACTAACATGTATTTAGGTTTCCTCCATGTCTTTTTGTACTACTTTATTTCTTTTTATTGTTGAATGCTGTTTTCTGATATGAATGTGCAACAATTCATTTATGCATTTACCTATTGAGGGACAAGACATCTTGGTTGCTTCCAAATTTTGACAATTATTAATGAAGTGCTACAAGCATTCATGTGCAGGTTTTTGTGTGTACATAAGTTTTCAACTCATTTGGGTAACTATCAAGGAGCACAGTTGCTGGATCATATTGTTATATCCGAGTGAGTTGGAAGGAAAGTGCCATGCTCTGAGTTCCAAATTAAGAGTCCTTTATTAACTAGCCAGTGACCGAGAGACAGCTAATGCTCAAAATTCTCTCAGCCTTGAGGAAGGGGCTTGATTCCCCTTTATACCTTGAGTTAGTTAGGGGAGGAGGAACTTAGCTGAAGCAGAATTTTACAGAAGCAGAATGAGCAGGTTAGAGGGACGTGGTTGCACGCCAGGGTATTTCCAAACAATCACCAAGTGGGGGTTCAAAGAGAGTCATTCACAATAGCAGGTGATTTTTGTATAAGGTGATAGATGATGATCCAATTTAATTCTCCTAATGTGGCTTGCCAATTACCCCAGGGCCATTTGTTGGAAGGGGTATCCTTTCCTCACATTATGTTTTTGTTTGCTTTGTGGAATATCAGTTGGCTGTAAGCATTTGGAATTATTTCTGGGTTCTCTATTCTGTTCCATCAGTCTATGTGCCTATTTTAATACCAGTACCTGCTGTTTTGGTGACCATGGCCTTATAGTGTAGTTTTAAATCAGGTAGTGTGATGCCTACAGATTTGTTCTTTTTGCTTAGTTTTGTCTTGGCTATGCTGGCTCTTTTTTGGTTCCATATGAATTTTGGAATTGTTTTTTTCTAATGCTCTGAAGAATGATGGTGGTATTTTGATGGGGATTGCATTGAATTTGTAGATTGCTTTTGGCAGTAAGGTCATTTTCACAATATTGACTCTACCCATCCATGAGCATGGAATGTATTTCCATTTGTTTGTGTCGTCTGTGATTTCTTTCAGCAGTGTTTTGTAGTTTTCCTTGTAGAGGTCTTTCAACTCCTTGGTTAGGTATATTCCTAAGTGTTTTTTTTTTTTTTTGAAGCTATTATAAAAGGGTTTATGGTTTGATTTTCTGCTTGGTCGCTGTTAGTGTATAGAAGAGCTACTGATTTGTGTACATTAATCTTGTATCCAGAAACTTTGCGGAATTCTTTTATCAGTTCTAGGAGCTTTCTGGAGGAGTCTTTAGGATTTTGAAGGTGAACAATCATATTGTCAGCAAATATTGACAGTCTGATTTTCTTTTTACTGATTTGGATACCCTTTATTTCTTTCTCTTGTCCGATTGGTCTGGCTAGGACTTCTAGTACAATGTTGAAGAGAAGTGGTGAGAGTGGCATCGTTGTCTTGTTCCAGTTCTCAGAAGGAATGCTTTCAACTTTTCCCCATTCAGAATTATGTTGGCTGTGGGTTTGTCATAGATGGCTTTTATTATATTAAAGTATGTCCCTTGTATGTTGATTTTGCTGAAAGTTTTAATCATAAAGGAATGCCAGATTTTGTCAAGTGCTTTTTCTGCATCTATTGAGATGATCATGTGATTTTTGTTTTTAATTCTCTTTATGTGGTGTATCACATTTATTGACTTGCATATGTTAAACCATCCCTGCACCACTGATGTGAAGCCCACTTGATCATGGTGGATTATCTTTCTGATATGTTGTTGGATTTGGTTAGCTATTATTTTGTTTAGTATTTTGGCATCTATGCTCATCAAGGACATGCATCTGTAGTTTTATTTTTTGGCTATGTTCTTTCCTGGTTTTGATATTGGGGTGATGCTGGCTTCACAGAATGAATTAGGAAGGGTTCTTTCTTTATCTTCTGGAATAGTGTTAAAAGGATTGGTACCAATTCTTCTTTGAATGTCTGGTAGAATTCTCCTGTGAATTCACCTGGAACTTGACTTTTTTTTGTTGGTAATTTTTAAATTACATTTCAATCTCACTGCTTGTTATTGGTCTGTTCAGGGATCTAATTCCACATTTAAGCTAGGAGGATTTAATTTTTCCAGGAATTTATCCATCTGTTCTAGTTTTTCTAGTTTATGTACATAAAGGTGCTCATAGTAGCCTTAAATTATCTTTTTTATTTCAGTGGTGTCAGTTGTAATATCTCCTGTTTCATTTCTTAGTGAGGTTATTTGGATTTTCTCTCTTCTTTTCTTGATTAATCTTGCTAATGGTCTATCAATTTTATTTGTCTTTTCAAACAATCAGCTTTTTGTTTCATTTATCTTTTGTATTTTTTGTTTTAATTTCATTCAGCTCTGCTCTGATCTTGGTTATTTCCTTTCTTCTCCTGGAATTGGATTTGGCTTGTTCTTGTTTCTCTAGTTCTTTGAGGTGTGACCTTAGAGTATCAGTTTGTGCTCTTTCAGTCTTTTTGATGTAGGCATTTAGGGCTATGAATTTTCCTCTTAACATCCCCTTTGCTGTATCCCAGAGGTTTTGGTAGGTTGTGTTATTTTGAACAACCTATTGTTGTCCAGTTTGAAGAATTTTTAAATTTCCATCTTGATTTCTTTTTTGACCTAATGCTCATTCAGGAGCAGGTTATTTGATTTCCATTTATTTGCATGGTTTTGAAGGTTCCTTTTGGAGATGATTTCCAGTTTTATTCCACTGTGGTCTGAGAGAGTGCCTGATATAATCTCAATTTTCTTAAATGTATTGAGGTTTGTTTTATGGCCTATCATATGGTCTATCTTGGATAAAGTTTGATGTGCTGTTGAATGGAATGTGTATTCTATGGTTGTTGGATGAGATGTTCTGTATACATCTGTTAAGTCCATTTGTTCCAGGGTATAATTTAAATCCATTGTTTCTTTGTTGACTTTCTGCCTTGATGACCTGTCTAGTGCTGTCAGTGGAGTATCGAAGTCCCCCACTATTACTGTGTTGCTCTCTATCTTAGGTCTGCTTGGCTTTTAACTCTTGGGTTTCTCTAAAGCTCTTCCATGGCTTCATATGGATGTGTTTTGAATTTTTTGGTTGTTTGTCTGGAACCATTAGTTTGCTAGAAGCTAGTCGTCATATTGGAAATGCAAATTACAACAATGGTATATCTTTAAAAAGAAGTTTCTTTTTTTTTTAACTATTGTATCAATTTTTAATTATAAATATTAATCACCTTGTAAAATTTTATAATCATAGGAGAGTATAAAAAAGCAAATAGAAGTTAAAGGAAAGGCATGTTTAACATTTTAATTTTCTTTTAGCCTTTTATCCTCTGCACACATTTACATATATTTATTTATATACTCATTGTATATGCTGATATGTGATTTTTTGTTGCTGTTGTTGTTGTATGAGTTCAAGTCTCACTCTTGCTCAGGTTGGAGTTCAGTGGCACAATCTTGGCTCACTGCAATCCCTGATTCCCAGGCTGAAGGGATTCTCCTGCCTCAGACTCCTGAGTAGCAGGGATTACAGGAGTTTGCCTCCAAACCTGTCTAGTTTTTGTCTTTTTAGTGAACATGAGGTTTTGCCATGTTGGACAGGCTGGTCTCAAACTCCTGACCTCAAGTAATCCACCTGCCTTGGCCTCCCAAAGTGTTGGGATTATAGGCAGGAGCTACCATGCCCGGTCAGATTTTCTTTCTTTACCTCAACTATTACAAGCATTTTTTTCAGGTCATTATATATTATATAAAAGTATATTTTTGTTTAAAAAGTTGCATAGTACTCTATTATACCTCTACCTTCCCCAGCTCTGTCTCTCATATATATGTATATATATGTACATACAAACATAACATACATAAATATAAATATAATTTATTTAATAGGAATTCATATATGTGTACATATATGTATATTTTATGTATTCATACAATTTATATTTATGAATTCCTATTAAAAATTTACATTTATTATATATATGTGTGTGTGTGCATATATATATATATATATATATCTCGTAGCAATAAGCTAGTGTTAAACCTTTGAGTTTTTTAAAATATATATTTTATTGCATTTTAGGTTCTGAGGTACATGTAAAGAACATGCAGGATTGTTGCATAGGTACATACATGGCAATGTGGTTTGCTGTCTCCATCCCCATCACCTATATCTGGCATTCCTCCCCATGTTATCCCTCTTCAATTCCCTACCCCCCACTGTCCCTCCCCTAGTCCCCCCGCACAGACCCCAGTGTGTGATGCTCCCGTCCCTGTGTCCATGTGTTCTCATTGTTCAACACCCACCTATGAGTGAGAACATGAGGTGTTTGATTTTGTGTTCTTGTGTCAGTTTGCTGAGAGTGATGGTTTCCAGGTTCATCCAACAAAGGACATGAACTCATCATTTTTATTGCTGCATAATATTCCGTGGTGTATATGTGCCACATTTTCCCTATCCAGTCTATCATCGATGGGCATTTGGGTGTTTCCAAGTCTTTGCTATTGTAAACAGTGCTGAAGTGAACATACATGTGCACGTGTCCTTATAATAGAATGATTTCTAATCCTTTGGATATATACCCAGTAATAGTATTGCTAGGTCAAATGGACTTTCTATTTCTAGGTCCTTGAGGAATCGCTACACTGTCTTCCACGATGGTTGAACTAATTTACACTCCCACCAACAGTGTAAAAGCATTCCTATTTCTCCACATCCTCTGCAGCATCTGTTGTCTCCAGATTTTTTAATGATTGCCATTGTAACTGGCGTGAGATGGTATCTCAATGTGGTTTTGATTTGCATTTCTCTAATGACCAGTGATGATGAGCATTTTTTCATATGTTTTGAGTTTTTTTTCTTACATTCTTTCTTTCTTTTTTTTTTTGAGATGGAGTCTCACTCTGTCACCCAGACTGGAGTGTAGTGGTGTGATCTCAGCTCACTGCAACCTCTGCCACTTAGGTTCAAGTGATTCTCCTGCCTCAGCCTCCCGAGTAGCTGGGATTCCAGACATGCACCACCATACTGGGCTAATTTTTGTATTTTTAGTAGAGATGGGGTTTCATCATGTTGGTCAGTCTGGTCTTGAACTCCTGATCTTAAGTGATCCACCTGCCTCAGCCTCCCAAAGTGCTGGGATTACAGGTGTGAGCCACAGCACCCGGCCTACTTACATTCTTTCTTGTAGTAATTGGTGCACTTAAAAATTTTATTCATTTACATATTTACCTATCTATAATAACTTATGTAAATAAATAGGTAAGATACATAAGTATCTTATATAATTAAGACAAGTAAATAAGCACATTTACTTCTCAGGATTGCATGGGAACAATTTCTAGCACTGAAATTACTTAATGAAAGAGATGGTTTTTTCTCCCAAGACTTGATAGACTTTATCACATTCTCCTTCAAAAACTTTGTTCCAATTTATACCAAAAGTTTCTTTATAAAAAGTTATTAAACATTAAAATATTGTTAAAATAGTGACATCTTCTGAAAGAAATATAATGGTGAACTTGCTGGAGGTGCCAAGTAATACAGGCACTGAGAGATGACTCATTCATTCATTTGTTCATTTGCTAAGAGGAAGTAATTTATGATTTTCTTAGGAGTTTATTTACTTACTAGAGTGTCCGTGGGTGAAATTCAGAATCCATTGGGCTAATGGATGAGGGAATGAAAAATGTAGAAATGGAATCCTTTATAAAGAATTTTGCCTGGGAAGAAAAGAAGAGTAAATAGTGCAGTTGCTGGAGTGAGCTGGGCCGAGGGAGACGTGCTGAGAGAGATTTATCTGTGCACGTGAAGGAGCTGGTGGAGGAGGCAGAAGCATGGAAGAGAATACTACACATTTCATTGAGAGGAACAAAATCAAATTCTATTTTCCTTGAGGAAGATGGAGGTACCAAATTAACATGCCCCTGTTGGAATTTTGCCCTAAAGATCAAACTTCTGGAATATTCTGTTGACAGAATGTGGGCCAATCCTAGGTATCAGAAGCCACAGATGTGGGCCAATCCTAGGTATCAGATCAGAGTGGAGAATCACTTTTTTCTTGTAGCCTGCCTCCTGCACCAGCACCATACCAGCCCTGGAGGTGTGTGACAAGCTGTGGTCCCTTTCCTCATGGCATGGTTCTTAGTGGGGAAGACAGGTGTGTTCCCATCTCCGCACCACTTGATGAGAACGATGCATATATGCATGGGAAGAGGGTGAAAATAAACTTCCTAGAGGGGATTTGGAAAGCCTGTTGCTGAGAGAGAACACAGGAGCTGTGTCAGGGGATATCCAGGCAGGTGATCCTGCTCATGGTGCCTTTCTTGTTGAAGGGAAGAGGACTGCAGCATATAGAGATGTGGAAGGGCACAGGACATTCCAGGAAATGCAACTTGTTTGTTGTCTTTAACTGACAGCCAAAGGATTGTGAAGCTGGAGAGTCCAGGCCCAGGTAGGAGAGGGGTTGGAGCCCGAGCCTTGTCTCACTGCTCAGCTGTGCCCTTGTGGTTATAATGAGGCTCGTGCATAATGATTATATGCGTCCTTCTGGGATGCAGCCATATGGTCTTCATTATATTCTCAAAGGGGCTGCAGATCCCTTAAAATTGAAGACCCGCTGCTGAGGGCAAGGGGCACATTTGGCAAGTTTTGAACCAGAAAAGCTGAATCATTGCCCTTCTGTGAACAAGCTTGGGGCTTATAATAAAGTTTCCCCTTGTTTCTTAGGACAATTTGTTTCCCTAATGAGCCAGCTTGATAAGATCAGGCCACAGAGGGCGATGCCTGCCAGGCACTTACGTGAGCGGAGCGGGCTGGTCGAAGGGACAAGGATGCAGAAGAGGAAGTCACGCTAGGCTCTGCCACTGCAGGAAGACGGTGGGCTCTTTGAGATGGAGGCCTGCACCGTCCCCTGCCCCTCCTTCCCCCTGCACAAATGTGATTATGCCTCTGCAGAGCGACTGGAATCAGGTTAGCGTCATTGAGCAATGCTGAGCCGGGGTATTCAGAGCCTGGAGCGGAGCAGGTGCTGGCTTTAAAGTGGCTTCTGAGAATTAGGACGGGCTGACTCGTAGCTTAGCCCCACGTAGACAAGCCACTTAGAACACTGTCCTTGCAGCCCCCAGGCCACCTCCTTGCCACCGCAAAGCGCTTATGTTTGTTGGAGGGGCCTCTGGCATGGCCTAGGGTGCTTGGCTCCTTAACTGATGTTCAGGGACTGGTGCCCCAGGGGTCCTGTTTGCCCAGGGCATGGCAGGACAAAAAGAGCTAACTCGGCCTGGGGTCTCATTGGGTCTGCTCCTGCCTATCTGGGTGTCCTGGGACAATTACCCACCTCTCGGAGTCTCACGTAAGTCAACTGTAAAGTGGGAATCATGAATGTATCTAACTCATAAGGTGGTGGCAACTAAATATCATACAGGAAAGGCTCTCACCATCAGGCCTACTGCAGAGTCAGCCACAAAGAACGTCACCCTATTCTCAACCTAGACCACTGCCAGGACAAGACAGGGTTTTATTGTTTCTACAAAGATGTTTCATACTCAGAACAACAACAACAAAAAAATCAGTAATTACATAAGAATTTAAGAATAAAGGTTTATGTCACCCAGAATCTTAACAGAGATGCAGTATTACTGTTTGAACATCATTCTAAATGCTCTCATATGCACACATTAATAGAAAATAATTTTAACAAGGGCACATTTAATTTATTAATTTTAATAATAGAAGTTATTGGCTGGGCATGTTGGCCCACGCCTGTAATCCCAGAACTTTGGGAGGTTGAGGCAGGTGGATCATCTGAGGTCAAGAGTTCGAGAGCTGCCTGGCCACCATGGTGAAACCCTGTCTCTATTAAAATACAAAAAATTAGCTAGGCGTGGGTGGGGGTGCCTGTAATCCCAGCTACTCGGGAGGCTGAGGCAAGAGAATCACTTGAACCCGGGAGGCAGAGGTTGCGGTGAGCCAAGATTGTGCCACTGCACTCTAGCAAGGACAAGGGCGAAACTCTGTCTCAAAAATAAAAAAGAAGTTATTGTATTTAGTGTTTAACTGAAGAAAATCAGATGAAACAGAAGGAATTGCAAAACTAGAGACATGTCATTTCTAACATACAACTCTGGGAGTTGAAAAAACCAGTTTCGAGCAATATTAATATTGTTAAGTGATTCTTTGTTTCTTCACTATTCTCTTAAGGACATAGATAAGGCATTCTAAGATTCTCCTGCTCTACCAGCTGAGTAGCCAGGTATCTGAAAGCACTTTAACGTTCAATTATATGTCAAGATGAAATTGCAAATAGCAGAGAAAAACAACACACTGACTTCAATTCCCACTAAGTGACTCGTCTTACCAAAACAAAACAAATGTGGAGAATTCTCGATGCTTGACATGAGAAGGGGCCATCCAGAGGTTAACAAAGGAGGCTGAGCACCAGGAGAAACATTGAGGTCTGCAGGACAGAAGCCCATTGGCACCTGATAGGCTGGGCAGTTCCGTAAGTCCAATATGTTGTATTGCAGGTAAGAAAAATAAAGCCCAGCCAGGTGCCAATGTGACATGGAGTTTGGTCTTCAAGCCAGGGCTCTGGGCCCCACATACATGGTTTCACTATCTGGATTCACCATGCCTTTTTAGTATCTGTGCTTTTGATGCTGGGACACCTTTGGGCCTTGCTGACCCTGGAGGGGCTGCCATTCTCAGGGAGAGTGGGTTCCACAGATATTAATGGACTGTGTGCAAGTTTGCCTTTCAAATGCAAAGCCATCAGTCTGGAGCTCCTATCCCACCAGCTCTTCTGTGGGCCTCTCACACTCTGGGCCACTATTCTCCTGGCCTGACCACTCTGGGACTGGGTGCCAGACACCTAGGGACATCCCCTGCTCCAAATGTGACCCCAGAGCACATTGAAATTATTCAAACCAGCTGATGCTAAGCCTGCTCGCCCTTGCTCTGCCTGGTTCTTCCTGTGGAAACCACACACAGGTTCTTACTACTGTTTTTTCCCCACCCACTCTGCCGCCCAACAGACCCTGGTACTTCCCCATGTCCCCCTCCTCTTGGGGACTGTGAGGAACCAGCTGTTTTTAATGGCAGTCATCTCCCAACTTGTTGGGCTCACCACCCTGAACAAGAAGAAAGCCTCCATTTAAACAGACTGCTCCTGCTGCGCCCGAGGGTAGCCCCTCGAGGGGCTGACTCCCTTGGGCATAACTCGGTGACACAGAGAGCCCTTCCAGAGTCCGGCTAGGACCTGTTTTGGGTCCACACCCCATGATTCTGCATGGAAAAGTCTGGTCCCTGAGCAGGCATCACTCTGTCTGAGAGGTACATTGTCCAGCCCAGCCACCTGTGAGAGGAGCAGGGCAAGGCTGGTGAGATGAACCTTCCGCAGGCCGACTCCATGCTAACTTGGCGTGATCACTTTGTTTCCCTCTAAGAGGAAGGGTTGGTGTCTAGGTGAAATGCAAGTAGTCATAGGTGAAATGGAACCAGAAAGGCCTCCAACTGGGGTTCTCACATACAAGTTTCTAAGCTCTCGATCTTTAGCCTCAGGACACATGGCGTTGCTGAGACTTTAGAGGGGGCTCAATCAAGGTCACACAAATTTAATTTGATTCCACACTCTTGTTGCATCTGGAGAGAAATTTCATTGTCTAGACTTATGTGACATCCATAAATCAATTAGGCCCTTTGGTTTTGTAGACATAATGTGCATTCTGATCCTTTGGAGAGAACTGTTTCAGTTCAGCAATAGGTTTCAGCATCTACACAAGGTCCAGCAAAGTGCAAATGCTCAGCCCAGTGCAAAACAATGAGGCAGGGTCCCCGGTTTTCGGACCACCATGGGTCTGCAGGGGGAGACAGACACGTGCGTGGGGGCAACACAATCAGGCTGTGCCAGTGTGCTTGTGGCACCACAAGGCCCTCAGAGGTCGGGAGAGGCCACAGTGACTCCTAGCCTGCATTTTCTAGTTGTATGACTGACAGCACTCAATGCTTTCTCAGAACATCCCTTTTAAAACTATTTTCAATGTCAGCAGCATTTTCTCATGACCTCCTGGGGGTTGCATTAATCTTTGGGAACAGTATCATTCACAAGGAGAAAGGCAGTGGATTAAAGCTGGTGAATGATACTCTTGCTCAAGATCCTGATGTGACTCTTAACTGATGCCAAAGGCTGTTCTGGAAGAAGCATCCACGGGTGCTTTGGGTGATCCGGGCCCTGCTGGAGGGAGCTTCATCTCTACTGCACTTGTTGTGTGCATTGCATGTATGTGTATGCACATGCATGCACACAGACACACACACACACACACACACACACACCAAACTAGGAAAAAAACCAGGCTTCCACTCCACAGTAGTAACAGTGTTCTTACATTCTATGTATATACACACACACACATATATAGAAAATAAAATACATACGTACAATATTTTAATTATAATTTAAGTAATTACACATTTAATTATAATAAAATGTACATATAGAATATAAGAACATAGTTACACTAATGTTACATAGAATGTTAATTAAAGTTTAAAATAGACACATATACATATATATATGTATATTTAATAAAGTGGAATATAGGTATCATTTTCCAGATGGTAGAATGTTTCATTTCTGCCCCAAGGCACCATGGAAAATCTTCTGCAAGTTCCCTGTTTCTAACCTCAGAGTTTAGTTTTCTGTCTAAAAATGTGCTTCTCTTAACCTGTTATGATGCCTTCACCCAAAGATTCAATGTGCATTTATGGGCTTACGTTTCCACGTAGCAGACATTCACTGGGATCTCAGCTCATGGCCGTGGGTCGGACCATGGGGCAGCGGTTGCTTGTGTGGTGGTTACAGCAGTGACTGGCATGTGGGGGTAAAAGGTTGTCTGTTTCTTACCCTCTAGGTGGTTGCCACCCTGGGGACCACAACGTGCTGCTCCTTTGACAATCTCTTGGAAGTCGGTCCTATCTGTAAGTATCTGATTCCATTTCCTTTTCGGAAAATGTTCTCTGTATACGAGGAGTTTAGCAGACCTTCCTTGTTGATCTCTCTTTCTTGTTGTTAACTTCATAGTGTGATGCTTTGCACAGCTCTTCTTGTATTTGCAATAACACAAACCTCATTAGCTTGAACTCCACCAACTCAGAATTTGGGCTAATTTCTCAAGAGCTGAGCTTACTTCTACCAACATGTTATTTGTAAGGAAAGCAATATTCCAAGCAACATAAAAGCTATGTAAAATTGCAGGCCCTGTTGGCCCTGTTGAGGAGAATAAACTCTTCAAAATCTTGGAGTAAACATATGTGGGTCATGCATATACCTGCCATGAGAATTGTCCATGCTTAAATGCAATTCTCTGGTATATCCCTTCTCACCTTTTTTTGGAATTACTGAATGTAGTTAAGAAAATTGCTGAAGGTAGTTTAGAAAATCAGCAAAATGAAACTGGATTTCACCAAGGAATAATCTGTACTTAGATGTTTTCATGAGTCATTCTCACGTCCTCCCTCCCTCATTCAGAGTTCCTAGGTTTTCTCATTGAGACTTAGGATGCTGTGTTTCCAAAAGGTGAACGTGAATGAGTAGCCGTGTTTCTAGAGTTTCTTCTTCGACATGTGGCTCTGGGAACTCGGCAGGCCTTGAAGCTGCTTCTGTGGACAGAAGAACCCTCGTCAGGCAGGGACATCGGCTCAGGGGGCTCACCCTTTCTGTGTCCCTCTGGGATGGGAATGTTCTGACCGCTTGTCTTTGGGTGGAGCTGCCCGAGTCAGGCCTTCAGACCACATACCTGTGGCCTGTGCCTGATACCATGCCCGCCGCCAGGGAATTGGCTTCATCCTTAGTCTACATAAGCCAGGCACAGTTCTCACCTCTCCTAACCCAAGAGTCACCCATGGTCTATACTCAGAGGAGTGGACACTCCTCTCCTGGACATTGGCCTCCCCTCTTGGGGTCAGCAGCTGGGGAAGGCCAGTGCTTAAGGTACCCTTGTATGAGCGGACATGGCATTGGTGACAAGGAAGCTAGCATCCAGCCCAGGCCTACCCCTGAATCTTACATTCTGAGCTTCATTTAAGCTGTCTGTAAAGGGAAGAGAAAAGCCCCATTTGTGCTCATAAAATAACAATGTTTCCCCACAGTATGATTCAGAGGAGGAATTAATGCAGGGAAAATGCACCATCTCAAAGGTGGAGTGCATTGCTGCACAGCAAGGAAGGCAGTGCTGGGAACCACCGGGAGGTGGGGGCAAGACTTGCCTCCTCTCACGGGGTTCTGCTCCACTGTTTAGTTGTTCTTACAACTGTAAGAATGGTTGGGGGTGGTCATGCACAGCTCCGGGCTGGGAGAAAGGATAGAGCTGGCTGACTTAGGACTGCAGCCACAGTGCTGGCCTCATCAGCTGCAAACTTTCATCAGCTCAGCCAAGCGACTTGGAGTCCTCTGACTCAGATGTCAGGCTAAGAACTGAATGTCCTGGCCAGTAGCCGGCTGATGTAATTCCCCAGGGCTATCAGATTTAAAGGTCTGAGGTCTTCTGCCGGACAGAGCCCACACAACCTCCTGTCTCCTGGGCCCAGTGCAGGCTGCCCGCTGCCCATGGAGATGACAGCCAGTGTGTGTCACCTGCCAGTCACAGTCCACTGGATGGACCCAGCTCAGGCCATCCTGCTGGCCTGGGGCCCTCTCTTCTTTGCAGAGGCTGGAGGTTGTGGACAGAGCTTGATTTATGGTTTGTTTGGTTTGAAACACTGAGGTTGCTTTTGGAGTTGTGCAGAAGGAGCTGATGTGGGTGAATGCCAAAACCCTTTCATTCATTGCCGAAATGCTCAGGGGAGGTCAGTTTTGATAATTCCTTTTTTTTTCCTTTTTTTTGAGATGGAGTCTTGCTCTGTCACCCAGGCTGGAGTGCAGTGGTACAGTCTTGGCTCACTGCAACCTCTGCCTCCTGGGTTCAAGCAATTCTCCTGCCTCAGCCCCCCAAATAGTTGGGATCACAGACACACATCACCATGCCCAAGTAATTTTTCTATTGTTATTAGAGATGGGGTTTCACCACATTGGCCGGGCTGGTCTCGAACTCCTGACCTCAGGTGATCTCCTGACCAGAGTGATGGAATTGTAGGTGTGAGCCACTGCACCTGGCCAACAATTCCATTTTTATTGATGATGGCATATTACTAACTGTTTGTGGCACCTTAACAGCTAAGTCAGCCCCTTTTTACCTGCTTTCTCTCTCCTTCCACCGTTTGCCTGTCACCAGATATTTAGCATTCTTCAACTCCAGGTGGGACTGTTCTGAGATCCTGAGCTGACCTTATTCTATAGCATGATTAGAATAATCCGCTAACATAATTCAGATAAGTTATTCACTCACCATTACTTGACAAAAAAATACAAATCAGAAGATGATTTTCTTCCAATTGCTGCCATAGGAGAGGCATTTTCTTTCTATTGCATTTAAAATGATTTGCCAGTGAGGCTGTTCAGATTGGTCTGCTTGGATGGATCAGTTGTCTGGCAGGTTTTACTGAAGAGAAGATGAGATACAAAAAGTGGATGGTTGAAGTCAGTTAGGTGCCAGTAGGCAAGTGGGGAAGCTGGGGACGAAGGTATGGGCTGAGCTGGGGGGCCCATCTCAAGGAGTGAGGAAGGGAACAGCACAGGACAGGCAGTTGAAGCTGCATCCTGAGGTGCCAGCATAACTGGGGGAAGACATGCAGCTGGAGGGGCAGTCAGACCTGCCTCGAATTCCTGGGAAGTCTCAGAAGGAAATAGTCACTGGCAGGAGGAGGCTAGAGGGGTGTGAGGCTGTCCCATCTCTCCCCGCTGAGGCGGCCTTGCCTCAGGGCTAGGTATGCCCCTGTTGCACACGACACCCCAAGCTCTGGCCGAGGGTCTCTGTGTCTGCCTGGTTCCTAGATAGGCCGTGATATGTATGCAGTGCATGTTGTCAGCGGATGGCATATGAGATGCAGAGTGCAGAATTGGGCCCACAACTCCATACTTCCCCATGGAAACCAGAGAAGCCCTCCAGAGTCCACTTCCCTTGGGGGCCTGTAAGTTCCCTTCTGCAGGAGTTTCAGGCCAACTGCAAGCTTAGAGGGAACACAGTCCTCCACAAAGCCACTGCTGATAAAAGACTTAAGGCATTTCAAAGCTTTGACTCAGTTTGATCATCAGGATGAAACCCCTCAGTTGGATCAAGGTCAAGTGTGTCTGGAGGACCTGGATATTCATGCCAGGGCATGGGAGGCCAAAGGTCACAGAGTAGTGTGGACCGGAACCAAGGCTCAGGGGCTCATCACCTCCCTGAGAATCAGTCTCACCTGGCGCTTGCATAACCCCAGATAGATGTAGCTGTGAGCCAGGAAGAACACAAGGCCTTAGGACACCCATCGCTGCAGCTAAGATCAGCAGTGAGGTTGAGAAAAACTTCAGATCCCATCATAAGATAGGTGTAAATTTCAAAGCTTACTGTGGTCTGAACATTTGTGTCCCCCCAAAGTCTATCTGCTGAAATCCTAACCTAAGATGATGGTATTGGAGGTGGGGCTTTCCAGTGGTGATAAGGTCATGACGGTGCAGCCCTCCTGATTGGGATTAACCCATTGTGACTAATTCGTGCCCCTGAGAGCCTCATGCCTCATTGCACCGTGGATGGTGAGTGAACGAGGAATCCATGGATCCCTACAATGCAGGGCTGACCCTGACACCTACCCTGTGGTGCCCCGACGCTGGCGTCTACCCTGTGAGGCGAGGGTGGCTCATGTCCTCTCTAAGGTCCTTCAACTCTTACTGTGATGGGTGCCTAGGGCTGAGAGACAGCTGCCCTGGAAGCCACATTTATTTCTCCCCTGCTCAGTGCTGGAGTCCTGTCAGGCACATTGTAAATATTCCCTCGCTCCCTCCTTGGGCCTGTGGGTCCTGCTTTCATCTCCATTCCCGGGAGGAGTGAGAGGTTTGGAGAAGTCGATAGGGCCCCTTGGCTGGGGAGCAGCTGGAAGCAGGAGTTGAGCCCAGATCTGTCAAAACCGAGGGAGCATGCTGCACCTGTGGCTCTCCCCACTCTTGAGTGAGGTAGCCCCTGCCCACAAGGCTGCTATATATGGTTGGAAAACAGAAATCCTGGTCATGAAGGGAGCAGGTGATGATCTAAGATGATTGGTGCAAAATGAAGAACTTCACCTCGTGGAGGGGTTGGAGTGGGGCAGGTTGAGGTCGGCGTGGACTGTGTGCAGACCCCCACTCAGGTGATGTTTGTGGGGGGACTTGAGAGTGGATTAGCAAAGGGAACCGGGGAGGGAATTCCAGATGGGTGGAAAGGGTGGTGTCACTAGGGTGATGTGCAGGTTAGTAACACGGGGCTGTCACACGATGGTCCCTCAGAGCTACACTCAGCTGCCAGGGTCAGGAGAGAAAGCCAAGGGGTGCAGCTGCTTCCATGTTCCCCGGTGTGTGTCTGGGGCCAGGAGCACAAACCCTGCCCTCAGCTTTAGAGCCTTTGAATGAGGGGGCCTTTTGGGGATCCAGTCCTCAGCTCAGCAAGTAGAGCTGACACGCTCCATGCAAGAAAGGTGCTCCGACAGGGCGAGGTCCGCTGGCAGGCTCCGTGGTGAGGCGTCTGGGGACTCACAAGTTGTTTCTGGACTTTAGGCAACAAGGAAGACTTGTGGCTGCACATCGACGCGGCCTATGCAGGCAGCGCGTTCATCTGCCCTGAGTACCGGCACCTTCTGAATGGAGTGGAGGTAGGTGCACCCTTCGCTCTCCCTAAGGGCGTTTCACAGCGCTCCGTTATCATGAGGTGCTGGCATCCAATTTCTCACTATTGCAGTTTGTTTTAGCCAGTTATATTTGAAGCAATTCTAGTGAGTAATGGAAATCCCACTTCCTTAGAACAGGGGCGAGAGCCTTTCCCAGTCATACAGCCTGTTCTCCTGAAATAAATACTCCCGACACAGTTCCATTTCAACCTACAGAAGTCCCAAACAGAAAGGATAGATGTTAGCTTATAAAACTAAGGGAAAGCATTTACGAACAAAATCAAACCATAATGCACTTAAAGAATAACTTAAAATACCAACCTGCAATTCCATACAATCTGGTTCAATATGACAGTCATGTTCTGCTCATACATCTGAACATGATATTCTCTTTAACCAATATCGAGCGAGCAGCTACCAGTGCATTTAAATGCCCCAGGCACTCATCTGGAAATTGTAAACATGGCCTTTAATGCTAAGTGAAATGCCTGCTGCTTTTGAGAAGTAGCAGTAAAAATTATTGACCAACACTCTGCTTCTCCAAAAAGCAACCGAATGTAAAATGTACAGACTTAATACAAAGAAATGACCTTATTGATATACTGTGGTGTGTTCAGACTCAAGTGGGATTTCATTGCTGGTGGTGGCTCATAGTGGAGGAAGTCTCTCCTCCCTGAGGACTCAGCTTTGAATGCCATGGAGGGTCCCAAGAGGCAGTATTTGGCAGCCTGTCCAAGAGAAGGAGGTAGCAAAGCAGGGGAGCTGTGGCACTTGCCAAAAAAGAAATGCTTTCCGCCAAGAGGCAGGAGGTGTCGTGAGACCCCACCCATGTGTGCTGCGGGATGAAGGGCACCGTCTTTGGCATCAGACTCCTTGGTCTGAATCCCAGATTTATCCTTAGTACTAGCTGTGAACCCTTGGGCGAGTTAGATATCCTTCCTATGCCCCATGAAATAGATTTCATAATAATACATCCTGTGTGGGATCGCTGTAAGGAGTAGGTGAGTTAATCATGTTTTAAGGAATTAAATACAGCGCCTGGCACACAGTAAGTACTGAACATGCATTAGGTGCTTTTGTTATTTTCCACCATGTCTTAGAAAACCTTTCCCTTGACACCTTCCTCTGCTTGCATGTCAGGCTTTCTATTCAATATTCTAATTACGACTCGGAATTCTCACAGTGCTGTAATTTCAGAAAAGTGGGCATCAGAGGTATAGAATACAAATGGCCCCATCTTTGCGAAGAATAATCCTCTTACTACTAATGAATGAATTCATATTCTGGTTTATGTCTCCATCACATTTATTCACCCCTTCATTCAATAATTACTTGTTGAGTACCTAATATGACCTAGCACTTAGACGGTGGATCCTTGGGGGTAAAGGGAGCTTCCAAAGGCCTGTAAAAGTATTGGGGAGAAAAAAGTAAAAGGGAGCTTACGAAGGCCTTTAAAATATTTGTTATTGACCTCTCCTTTCATGAGGAGCTGACATCTGATTTCTCGCTATTGCGGTTTGTTTTAGCCATTATGTTTGAAACAATTCTAGTGATTAATGGAAATGCCCCCTCCTTAGGACAGGGGCGAGAGCCTTCCCCAGTCACACAGCCTGTCCTCCTGAAATTCTCACAGTGTATGAGAAGTTCTCATAATGTGATGCCAGTACCCAGCTAATACAGTTCATTGCCAGTAGCTAGCTTGGTGGGTGTTCGGTGCTGGGAAATGAAGAATACATCTCTGTATCCTGTAAATACATAGTATTATGGAGATAATCTCCATCATTTCAAATATCTGTCCTGGGACAGTTTCAAGGGAGGAGGGGGCTAAGCAGTCCTCTGGGATGTATGTGCCCTCCCCAAGGCTGGCCTGAGTCTGATGCTCTTTTCTAACTCTGGGTATCAGGTTTAGGGTTCGTGATCTTTTCCTACCACTCCTGTTCTTTTCCCTATGAACTGACAACTTGAGGTTTCATCTTTCATAGAAGGGTGCCTAATTGTCCGACCACCACAGCACTGGGCATTCCAGCCAGATCCTATCAGCAGCAGACAGGATTTCATGCCGTACAATGACTCATTGCCATTTTTCCTGCATTATTGCTCCCGACTCTCTTTCCGTGCCCAGCTGAGGACTGTGCGTCTCAGCAGGGCAGATAAGGAGGCTGCAATATCCTGTTGTGGCCCTGCCCTTGGAGATAAGAGCCTTTCTCTCAGTCGGTCGGCAGGAGGAAAATATCACTGTTGGGTAATGAGAGAAGTTTAAACAGATCAGCCCCGTAGGAGGGAACTCGTAAAACTCCTAGCAAACAGAGCTCCTCTTTCACCTTTTGTCTCTTTTTATCAACAAATGAAACTTGCTGTAATTTCCTGTCCCTTTCTCAAAATTGCTTTTATTGAAACCTGGAAGGAAATGAACCTGAGTCTCCAGAGCTGGTTGATGTGGATGGTTGTCATCCACCGGATGTCTCCCAGGATGCCCCCCCAGGCCCTTCAAGCCTCTGCTGCCTCCTCGGCACACATCCCTGGAACCAAGTAGACAGGAGGTACCCTAGGGCCTTGGGAAGACTGAAAAGTTTTCCAATACGAGAGTCAGCCAGACTGAGGCCTCACTGTGGCACGTGCCTTTATTTCGGTATCAATTATTAATCTAGCCCCATGGCCATTAAGGTGGACCCTGTCTCTGTTCAACAGTCAGGTGATCAACCAGGACATGTATCTCAAAAATGTAAGAAAGCACCATTTATGACAACCCAGCGAAAATGCAGTGTCCTCCTCTGTCACTCTTGGTGGTTGAAATCTCATTTTCTCCTTGAAAATAGGGTAGCCCCTAACACTGATACATGCAGCCAGAGCCAGGTGTTCGCAGTTGTTACCCAGGATCTTCCAGCTAGGGAGTCTGTAGCTGTTCGGAATACAATTAACTTGAATATTGTCTTTAAGAAGGAAGGAGCTGGTCAGGTGCAGTAGCTCACACCTGTCATCCCAGCACTTTGGGAGCCTGAGGCAAGAGGGTGGCTTAAGCCCAGGAGTTGGAGATCAGCTTGGACAATGTAATGACACACCTGTCTCTACAAACAAAATTTAAATAATTAGCTGTGTGTGGGGACACATGCCTGTAGTCCCAGCTACTCAGGAAGCTGAGGCAGATGGATCGCTTGAGCTCTGGAGGTCGAGGCTACAGTGAGCTGTGTTTGTGCCACTGCACTCCCGCCTGGTTGAAAAATTGAGACCCCATCTCTCAAAAAAAAAAAAAAAAAAAAAGAAAGAAAGAAAGAAAGAAAAGAGAGAGAGATAGAAACATGTAGGTAAATGGGGAGAATTGTTGATATGTTATGGCAGTGCTGCCAAAGAACCCATGAATGAAATGAAAACTGGGTTTATCCCTACCTATCGTAGATTAGTTATGAAATTTTCGCTTTCCCACTGTTTACCATGACACCTGTAGTCTGAGAACTTTGCTAGCTCAGCAAGTGGAAGGAACTTCAAGCATAAAGTATTTCACAGGCTAAATCAGCGCAATTCCTGTACATTGTATTTGTGAAGGAAAATTCCGATTTTTCCAAGTATTCCAGTAGTTTAAAATGTAATAAGGATATATTTTGTGTCGCATTAGACTATGTAAATTTGAAAGTACTTTTCATTTGGGAATATAAACTTAAACTTTAAAATTTTTGTCCCATTTTATTGGGGTATAATCTAGATTTAGCAAAACATACAAATCAGCTCTCAATACATATACCCCCATGTACTCATCACCCAGATCAAGAGGAGAACAATTCCAGCACTCCAGAAGACTCTTCTGCCCGCTGCAAGTTAGTGCCACTCCCCTGGGCAACCCTACCTGGCCTCTACCACTGTGGATTGGTTGTGCCATAAACTTTTATCATCATGTATGGGGTCTTCTTTATAATTAAACATTTATAAGGAAAATGTTTTCTTTTTCTTATTCGTGTTCTTTGGCAGTTTGCAGATTCATTCAACTTTAATCCCCACAAATGGCTGTTGGTGAATTTTGACTGCTCTGCTATGTGGTAAGTTTCCCTTCTCAAGGATGTCAGTTGCCTGTCCCCACTGCTCTTCCGAGGTGATGGTGCATTTGAAAGAAGCTGGCAGGGAAGATGCCAGGGCCAAAGGGGGGCAATAGTCACTGAGCTCACTGCTTGCTGCCATTTCTGAACCCTTGATGGAGTTCTTGCTAAATCTTCATCTCGCTGGAAACTTTTATCTAGGAAATATCATTGCAACATACTGGCATAAGAAATGAGAAGGCTAAAAAAGACAATCTGTAATTCGATTTATCCAGCACTAACAGAAAACAAATGCAACGCAGTTGCAGTACACACTTCTAATTCAGTGGCTTCTATTTTCATTCTTAGATTCATAACTAGTCTTAGTTGAATGCTAAGTTTAAGCAATCTGAGTCCAAATGCTTAAAAGTATTTTCTAAGGCTGGAGACGGTTGGTGGCTCACGCCTATAATCCCAGTGTTTTGGGAGGCCAAGGAGGGTGGATAACCTGAGGTCAGGAGTTTGAGACCAGTCTGGGAACATAGTGAAACCCTGTGTCTACTAAAACTACAAAGAATTAGCTGAGCATGGTGGTGCATGCCTGTAATCCCAGCTACTCAGGAGGCTGAGGAAGGAGACTCGCTTGAACCTGGGAGGCAGAGGTTGCACTGAGCTGAGATCGTGCCGCTGCACTCCAGCCTGGGCGACAAAGCAAGACTCTGTCTCAGAAAAAAAAAAAAGTATTTGCTAAGGAAAAATAAAAGTAACCATGTTTCCTAAGAATTTCCCTGGAAATTCTTAATAACAGGATGATAATACCTTGGTGATATTTAGAATAAGAAAAAGAACTGAAGCCTTAAAGTGGGTAATATTACACCACCTACATCATATTTAAAGAAATAATGATGATGGACAGTGAAACGGGGCACTAGAAACTAGTTTCTCTATACGTTTAAAGTAAGAAGTTGACTGACTGATCATAGGGCCAGGAGGATTTGCATGAATTTTGTACAGTATACAAAACTGAAAGATTTTTCAAAGGTTCAGAAGGCTTTGCAAAATTGTTCAGTATGTAATTAAATGAATGATTTTTCTCCTTCTTCCTAAGCGTGAGGAGAGCAGCTTTTATACAAAACAATCAATGTCAGCTCTCCCAGTTTACCAAAATATCCGTTTGCTGTTTTTCTTTCTTTCTTTCTTTTTTTAGAGGCAAACCACATTTCTAGTTCTTTACTTGTATTCAAATAAAATGTTTTTTTGTCCATCTTTTTACCCAAACTTCTGCTATATAATTTGAAAACCAGTTGGTATGTGGGCATTTCAGACTTAATTTTGTCTGAAATACTAATAAGTACTGATGAAAGCCACGGCTGTTATGAATGGGAGTATTCTTTTGTTTTCCTGTGGTTGTGTTTTTCTGTTTTACCCAAGGTGGAACACAGTGAGGACAGTTTGCACAGTGTGCCAGAGGTCCCTTTATTCGAGGTGTAATTTTGATTGAAATGCAAATCCGCTCTGTTGAGGCTTTTTGGTCAGTGGGGAAAATTCTCTAAGGGAGCTGGAGTTCGGAGGGACCAGGCAGAGCCTCCGCAGGCTCTGGCCGGAACAAGTGGCTCTCCTTGGATGCTTTTATTTTGCAAGGGGCAGATGTCCTCACATTCCTTCCACAAAGGCAGCCTTAGAACCACCCTGGAGCAGGGCGAGGGCTGATGGGGCTGTCCCAAAGAGGGGTTCTGGTACACTCCGAGACCGTCCCCAGTGCCTGGATAAAACAGTGATATCAGCAAGACTGTTAGTGACTGCGGATAGGTCCAGCCTCCCTTCTAAGTCCCTAACCTCTCGTAGCTCTCCGGACCCCCACGACAGCCCCGTGATGGGGGACACAGACATTGCCACGCTCTTTTTACAGATGAGGAAACTGAAGCGGTCAGATCAGAAATATTTTGGGTCCCTGGTCGTGGAGGCAAATATTGACACATGATAAGAAGGAATGTAATGAATGGGGCATCCTGCTCTTGGGTCCAGACAGGCTCCAGTGCCTATGTTAAGGCTGAGAGAAAACCTGCTAAGTCAGTGCCCTGGTGAGGAGGAGTCAAGCCTTTCTGGCCATGGAGTGCCTGCGGCAGAGCTGATGCAGAGAGGATGCTGGCCAGCTGGTGGCTGTGTGCTCATCTGTCTTGGACAGCTCCTCCCTGGCAGCTGGGGTTCAGTTCAGCCACCAGCCTGTGAGGGGAAATTTGACAAAGTGGAGGTGACGTAGGGAAGGGACACAGGACACACAGGGAAGCCATTTGGTGAAGGGAGAGAGGACAAAGGGTGACTAGCCTGCAGAAGGACTTAAACGTAAGCCCTAAGACACAAGAGAGGCCTGCGGTGCCTGGAAGGCTGCCACGAGAGAAGGGCGATGGGGTTAGTTCCCATCCTCTGGGGTGGGTGGTAGGGGTGGGCAGGGTGGTTGCAATACTTGTGGAGGCTCTTATCTTCCTATGGGCTTGACAGGCTATAAAATACGTTTTTAAATTATAACAGAGAATGTGCTCTTTCTCTCCTGAGCTGGTGCATTCTCGACAGAACAAGGGTCAAAGAATTTGGTGAGATTTCGTGTACCTGGGAAAATCAGATCTCTCCCAAACCCAAGGTTCCATTCCATGACACCATAAAAATGGCATGCATGTTGATTGGTGAAATCTGATTTTGAAGGATTTGTGTTTTAACACAGAAACTGCTGACCTTTACTGTTTGGGGGCCCTGTGCTTGCGTTAATTAGTTGGCTAGGGCTGGCTTAACAAAGTACCTCGACAGGCGGCTTAAACAAGAGATGGTTTACCTCACAGTCCTAGAGGCCAGAGGTCCGAGATATAGCCATCAGCAGCTGGTTCCTTCTGAGGCCTCTCTCCTGGGCTTGCAGATGGTCATCTTCTCCCTGTCCTCACATGGTCTTACTTCTGTTTATCTATGTCCAAATTTCCTCCTCTTATAAGGGCACACTAGGCCTGTTAACCAAAAAGTATCTGAGACAGGTCTCAATCAATTCAGATGTTTATTTTGCTAAGCTTAAGGACATTCCTGGAAGAATAAACAAGGAATCACAGAAACAGGGTGTGGTCTGTGCCTTTCTCCAAAGATGATTTTGAGGCTATCAGTATTTGATGGGGAAGGCAGGATGGAGGGGAGAAAGGGTGGGTATGGTCACATTACTGAATCCACGTGATGTGAGAGAAAAGGAGCGGGTAGGGGAATAGTCAATGATGTGTTCGTCTTCATGCTCAGTAAACCAGCTCTTTATATGAGGTGAACATAGAGTAGCTACCTGCAGAGATATTTAACCTTTTTTCTGTAGCTTTCTGCTTAGGAAAAAAAGGAAAGGCATCTTCTTGCATGAAAGTATTCAGCTTAATTTTTTTCCTTTGGCATAGTCAATTGAAGTACAAAATTTTTATTTTCCTTTCACATTTCTTCCCCTCTTCTTTTTTAAAAAAAGTATTGCAGAGAATGCATTTTAGAAGGAAATGAGTCCCTGGTCTTGGGTTTTGTCTGGGCTCCTGTGGCTAAGACAATTTATTTCTAGACAGATAGGTCCCAACTTGTTAGGAAAGCTCATTTTTAGCAGGTTGTAAAGTCTCATGACCCATGAAGAAAAAAAAAATAGGTGAAGGAAGACAGAAAACAAACAAACAAACAAGCATAAAGAAAGAACAATCCTGAAAAACTGATATAGGCCAGATTACTCTGAAGTCTGTACATCAGTAGGCAGGTATGAAAGTGGTTTACTTATATAAATAGATTCCTGTTGTTTTCTTCCAAAATTGATGTTGTCTAACTTCAGTGTACAGGGCTTTAAGAAAAGTACAGCTTTATTTTTAGTGATTTCAAATCACAATTAAAAAAGAAAAGAAAGAAGAGAAAAAAACTGAGAACATTATTTTGGAGAATTGTAGCCAGGAAAAATTTTAGAATTCAGTCCAAATTGTAGAAAATAATAAAAATTGACAAACATTAGGCAAGGCTAGAATCTAATTACAGGTGTACTATAGTTTATTTTGAAACATAATTTTTCTCTCTTCAGTTTCCCAATTTTATTAAATAGAAAATTATAATAAGGCCAATTTTATTTGTAAAATAAATTTTAGTCCTATTATGATTGGCTTGATTGTTTGGATAAAGTGCACCAAGAATAATCATTTGCATATAGGTTTGCTCTCTGTCTCTCTCTCTCTTTTTTAAAATTGGTTTTGTTGGAACCCTTTCATAAAGAATCTAAGATTTAGAGCTTTTCAAAAGCCTCAGTCCCAGCCAAGGATTTATCTGTGTCTATAGATACCTGTGTGAACTGGTTGAATCCTTCTCGTTTCAAGGTCCCACAAAACTTGAGTTTCCTCGCCCTGTTAGCAAGTGACATTTTTTATTTAGCACAGTTCAGGACCCTGTGAAGGACAAGGTATGGGGCCAGTTTGTCCAAGAGGCTTTTATTAGCTCTGTAGGTCACCCTTATTTTCTCAAGGCAATCTGAAAATGTCATTCCAATCAAAGCCTTGGTAAAATAACCAATGACAGAACAGGATCAAACAGAGATCACTGAAAAATTAGTCATTCATTTAGCCAAAGTGATAACTCAAAGATTTCACAAGAAAGGGAAACACCTTTATTCTTTGAGAGAAGAGACTTACTTTTCTATACAATAAGCCCTGATAAAGACAGTATCAGGCCAATTAAATCTGTCTCTCAAATTTTATAAATAAATATATTAAATTTTAATTACCTTGATCAAAATGTATAATTTCCATAAATTTGTAGTTTTTTGCTTTTTCGGGTTTTTTTTGAGTCGGAGTCCTACTCTGTTGCCCAGGCTGGAGTGCAGGAGCCTGATCTTGCAGCCTCTGCCTCCCAGGTTCAGGTGATGCTCCTGCCTCAGCCTCCCGAGTAGATGGGATTACAGGTGCGTACCACCACGCCCGGCTAATTTTTGTATTTTTACTGCAGACAAAGTTTCACCATCTTGGTCTGGTCTCAAACTCTTGACCCCAGGGGATCGACCCACCTCAGCCTCCCAAAGTGCTGGGATTACAGGCATGTGCCACTGTGCCTGGCCCATACATCTTTTTATGAACTTTTATAGTTTTTTAATTGAAGAATGGGTTAATTGTCCCAAGAAAACCTTGTTAATCTGGCATAGGGACACAGATCAAGACAACACTGGTCTTGCATCAGTATTCCTTTGATATTAGTGTTTAATTTATAGAGAAACAATTTTATCTCTCAAAATCGGCTCTTCCAATCTTATGTGTCCACTTCTTCCGCAATAGTCCCTGAGACTAGAGGAGTTGAATAGTTTTAAGTTTTGACCCTGTGTCTCATGAACACAGTTTATTTTGATTGCCATCTTCTCCTGGGTCTGAAGATGAGGCTTTTAATGGCTGTCAGTGTTTAAAATTTAGCTGGACTTGGTGTCTGTTTTAGAACCAGGAGTCAAAGTCCTGTAACTCAGCAGTACCAGGACTTCAGAAGCAATACAGAAAGTTATATGGATGTAATAACCTTAATTTTTTAAATCTCAGTTTTCTTAGGACTTTAGTTAGACGTAGGAAGAGTGCATTCTGGGTCATAAGCGAAAGTTTTCTATTCCACAGAACTTAGAGAATAATATAGAAAGAAAACATTTGCTTTAGGTTGAGTGTGGTGGCTCATGCCAGTAATCCCAGCACTTTGGGAAGCCAAGGCCAGAGGATCCCTTGAGGTTAGGATCCAGCCTGGCCAACATGGTGAAACCCCATCTCTACTACAAGTACAAAAATTAACTGGATGTGGTGGTGTGTGTCTGTAATCCCAGCAACTCTGGAGGCTGAGGCACAAGAATTGTTGGAACCTGGAAGGTAGAGGCTGCAGTAAACTGAGATGGTGCCACTGGACTCCAGCCTGGGTGACAGAGCAAGACTTCATTTCAGAAACAAACAAACAAACTATTCACTTTAGACCTTTAAAATAAGAAATATATATATATTTTTAATCAGGCTGCAACATCAGTCAGAATCAGAGGGGAAAAAATTAAAGGAGCTTATAAAAAGTTGAAAGAGTTACTATCTCATGCCCTGAAGGGGAGAGAAAGCTGAAAACAGTGAGATGAAATTAAAGTTGAACTTTTGGTTTATGAAAATTAAAATGTCTTGTAATTTTTATTAAGACTAAATTAGTACCTTAAGAAAATTTTATTGTTCTAACCAATTTTTTAGTTTATGAGTGTATTTTTAATATCAAAGCCCAATTTCTAGAAAGACTATTATAAATAATTTTCTTTTAATTATAGCCAACTTGATCACATACACATTTTTTCATAAATTCTCTTTTTATAAACTTTATTATGACTTACACAAACCACTTATTGAATACTTAGACTTTCTGTTTTATCCCAGACATCCTCTTTTTTAAATAACCAGTCACTCTATTTTAGGACAAAAAATTTATCGCACATTTTTTGTTATGTGAAATTATTTTTCTTTTAATCTTTCTTACCAAAAATATCATTTAATATTTGTAACATTTTTTGCATCTCTTTTATGCCAAAGTGCTGGCATTACAGGCCTGAGCCACTGTGCCTGGCCCGAATACTCCTTTATTTTTAAGCCAATTTGGTACCTTGTGACCACAACACATAACGAAACACATGTATGTATATATAAACACACCTAAGCACACGTAAACAGTCATGCAACTAAAGATCCTATAGCTTTTACTTCAGAACTCTAGCCATGATATATCAATACACACTATCAGTCAACACCAGTAGAAAGGTATTCTAAACTAGAAAAATTATATTTTCCTAAGCAAAAAACACATTCTCATGTATTTTATAAACTTCACCAAAAATACATCTTACTATATACTACTAACCCTAATTCTCAGTGAAAAATCAAGGATTACTTTATTTAATATAATATGACTTTATGTTTTCAAATTACTGGAGAGAGTTTTGAGACTAAATTTACCAAATTAATCTTACCAAAGATTACTAAAACTATGTGAACAGAAAAGCCTCCAAGCTGGTTTCTATTAGTCTGATAATTCTTTAAGTCAGTTAATTAGAGCGCTTTCATATAATTGGAGGTGAAATATTATTTCCACATGATACATATGAACAAATAGACGTAACGGACCCAGACAGAGGCAGCTCTTATACATTTAAATTTTTTCATTTGCCTGTTTTCAAAAATGTTCTTTTCCCTACTTTAGACTATTAAAAGTAGTCTGGAGGGGAAAGAGAGAGGGTGTGGTAATCCACGTGTTGTGAGAGAAAGGGAGCAGGTAGGGGAATCGTCAATTATGTATCCATCTCCCTCTCAGTAGAATGCCACTACACAACAAGATCAGGCGAACTTAAGAGTAGCCACCTGTGGTGATATTTTACCTTTTATCTCTTGCTCTTTACTTAGGAATAAAAGGAAAGGCAGCTCCTTGTGTGACTCAGCTTTGAGCTTAATTTTTCTTTTTAGCAGAGTGAATTGGGGTCCCAAGTTTTTATTTTCCTTTCAAGGTCCCCCCCAATCTGACGTCATTTTAACTAAATCATCTCTTAAAGACCTTATCTTTAAATACAGTCAGTCACATTCTGAGGTCTTGGGAGTTGAAATTTCAACATATGAATGTGGACGAAGGGGGACATAGTTTGGTCCATAAGAGCGCTCATAAGAAATCACTAGTTAAAGCCATAAACCCCATATCTAAGGATTTACACCAGGTCAAGTTATTTTAAACTCCATAAGCTTAATGATTTGTTTATTTGATTCCTATGAAACTTACAGTTTCATTTGATCCACTGTACCCAAATAGCCGCTTCCCTATTTTTCTTACCACCAAAGAATTTTATTTTTTTTCATTCCACAGTGGACAGTCTTCACATTGCGTTGCTGACACAGTGGCCTGTGCTGTATCTGACAGTATGCAAACCAAGAGTGCATGCATGCATGCAATTTACATGTTACAAACACACATACAAGCAAAAAGATGCACGTAGAACTCATTGGAATCATTTCTTACGGATATAGAAGCTGGCGAATGAGAGCTGCTTTTTGGTGTAAATGAGCCAAAATCAGGGTTACTTTTGTTCCAGCTGTTACTGACTCCATTTCCACTGTAAACGCTGGAAGTAGTCTTGACTTTTAGCCCAGGATGTACAGCCTCAGAGCAAAAGACAAATAGGTGGACAGCAGCATCCCTTCCTCTAGACACCGCTGCGTTAAACTGGCAATCATCACAAGCACAGCAAATATACTACACAATGAACTCATTCTGTTCATGAGCTTTTTTGTGGACAATATTATTATTATCCCACCTAAGAGGTAGGAGCCACTAATCCTGCTTGGTCAAGGTTGGCTTCCCCTGCCTATTAGCCAATGGTGCCTTTTAATGTGGTGACAGGGAGTGGGGAGAATGCGGGCTGAGAATCTACTCAGAGGCTTTTTTGCACTGTCCAGTTATCAGGAAATAAAAATAAATATTTTGACAGTCTAAGAGATGATTACAGTAATGTGATCTTCCTTAACACAATAGAATACAGATAATAAGGACACTTGGAAGAACCACAATTCACAAAAGGACAGATATTCCTCTAGATTCCTAAGAGTTTAAGCAAAAAAATTCTAAGTGGTGAATTTTCAGAGTGTCTTTTAAAATTTCACTAATTCAATAAACAACACATAAATGAATTTTTTTATTGCTTTCACTTTTTTTTGTACTCCTTAAAATTAGAAGTGTTTCTCTTTTGTTTAATGAAATTGTACTAATGGTTAGTCCATAATTTAACATAAACATTTTGGTTGTACTCTTTAAATATTGAAATGGACAAAATAATTGAAGTTTCTAAAACTGGCAATCATTATAAGCCTAGTAAATACATTTCATAATGAATTCATTATTCTGTTTATAAGCTTTTTATTGTTCATTTGGTATTTTGAATCTTTTATATGTAAATGTGAGTCATTCTGTCCAGAGCTTATTTGCTCTTTAATTTCAGATCTCCAAAGAAAGACTAAAATTCCATACACACCAAAGGCATATATTATCCTGTTTTTCTCCAATAAAGTTAAATTTTGCCACGAATTGTTTTATAGTGTTTGTACACTTCTGTTACATTGGGAGGTTTTTAAAAATTCTGTTTCTTTAAAACAGTTTTAATCATTCTAGTCATCATTAAGACTTGATTCTAGAACTTGTTTTAAAAGTCTTAGTGGATAGTATTCTACTTATCTTTTTGGCTTCTTTGCTCTTAGGTCGGGGAACTCTTTAGTATCTTCAATGTTTTATAGATGTTATTGGCACCAGGAGGTAACTAGAGTGCTCATTCAGTGAGCAGTATGTAGTGTTGTAGATTTTTTAAAACAGAAAACTTAAGAAGCCAGGCTTTTAACCCAACACAGGGGTCCTTTTCCTGATCTCCTAGAAATGTGTCTGGTTACAGAGAGAGGCTTTCCTCACCGAGAGACCCGTGCAGGTGTGGTCATCATGTGAGGTGACTTTGGTGCCACAATAGCATGTTTCTCTGTGTGTGTATGTGTGTGTGTGCATGCGTGCGTGCATCCATGTATGTTCTCAAGTACGCATGCACACCTGTTTTCATAAAATTCTTTCTCTTTATAATATCCCTTAAATCTTACCAGGAAATGCAAATTTAGCACCTAAATATTGAAGAGGAGACTACCACAGGCCCATTGGAAACATGGGCCGATGAATAAAGTATAATGGGGAACTGCAAATACTAAGAACTGGATAAAAAGACACACAGCTAATGCAGCACCTACAAAATAGACTTCAATTGAAAAGAGGAAAGCCAGAAAATCGTAAGCTAAGTATCAAAATTAAGCTAGAAAGCAGCAACAAAATAAACTTCCAAAAAGTAAAAGGCAGAAAACAGTAAGAGTTAAGAAATGTAACAAAATACACAAAAAAGACCCAGCAGAGAAGATTGACAAAGCCAGATGTTGTTAGTTGGCCTGCCTAATTACATAAACAAACTCTGGGAGGCTGAGGCAGGTGGATCTTGAGGTCAGGAGATCGAGACCATCCTGGCTAACATGGTGAAACACCGTCTCTACTAAAAATACAAAAATCAGCCGGCCTGCCCATAGTCCCAGCACTCTGGGAGGCCAAGGAAGGAGAATGTCTTGAACCCAGGAGGCAGAGATTGCAGTGAGCCGAGATTACACCACTACACTCCACCCTGGCAATAGAGCGAGACTCTGTCTAAAAAAAATAAAATAAAGTAAAGAGAAGACACAGATAACCTGTAGTAGAAAATTAAAAAGGCATAATTACAGATACTTCAGAGAGTTCCCAAAGTAGTAAGGGAGCATTATGTATAACATCATGCCAAGAATTGCCCATAAACACATATATACAATAACTGCAACAAAACAATACCAAAACTAACTCAAGAGTAAATGGAAAACCTGAAAAATCTTATTGCTAATACAATGTGTCAATAGTTAAATTTTCATACAAGAGAAATATCCAAATTCTTAAACAGTGAGTATTCTAAACTGCAGAAACTTATCAGTCCAATCATAAGTATAATTCACAGAGAACAGCAAAAGAGGCCACACTGCCTCTTATATCATGAAGCCAGTCTAAATTTGATTCTAAAACCAAATGAGAAGCTGAGACAGAAAAACGATAAAACAGTCTCACAAACTTAAATATCAAAATTCTAAGTCAAACATTTACAAATAAAATCCAATGATATTTTTAAAAATATAGTATGCCATGACCAAACTGTGTTTAATATGGATATGCCAGGATGTTTTAATATTAGAAGATTTTAAAAGGCCATTCACCATGTTAGCAGTGAAGGAGAAAAAAGTTATCACATTAGATGCAGAAAAAGCATTAGATAAAAGTCAACAACAGTTCAGGACAAAACGTCTTAGTAAAATAGGAACAGCAGAGAACTTTTTAAATCTGATAATAGTTAACTACCAAAATCATAGTGAACTTATACTAAATGGTGAAATATTAGAAGCACTCCCCTTAAAATCAGGAAAAAATAATCTCCACTTCTATTCAACATTGAGTTTTCCTAACCTCCGTAGTAAAAAAAAGATAAAGAAGTAAACCTGTAAGGATCAGAATGGAAGACATAAAACTCTCATTATTGTCAGATGATGTAACCGCAGTAAAAAGAGAATCCTCCAAGTATTATTAATAAAAGAACCCAGCAAGATGTCTAGACACACTAACATTTTTAAGGTTGTATTTTTTTTACATCTATATTAAACAGTAAGTCTAATGTTTTCAAGAGGAATAGTCTTTATAATAGCAAGAAAATATATAAGGTTACTGTGAACAAACATATCAAAACCTGTTCAGATTTATATGGAGAAAAGTCTATGATTTTTTGAAAGTCGTTAAAGAAGTCATAACTAAGTGGACTGATAGGTTCATAAAGAGGAAGACTCAATATTAGACTTCAGCATAGTTCTAATAAATATCCTGGCTGGCATAATATTTATGTGGGGCAAGAATAGCCAAGATAATTGTGAAAAAAATATAGTGAGGAAGTTGCCTTCTCAAATATCAATGTGTGTGTAAAGCAACCACGACTAAGCTCATGTAGCTCAGTGTGGGTACAGAGAGGGAGAGCAGATCAGAAGGCTGAGAGTGCCAGAAACAGGCCACACACATTCCAGCGAAGGCTCCCAATATTCACAGAATTGTTGCAGTTCAATGTGACGAAGATAAGTGACCTAATAGAAAAATGAACAAAAAATTATTTACCAAGGAGGACACAGATGTGCTTAATAAATGTGAAGTTACTCACCTCCCTTAGTAATCAGACATGGAAATGGAAATCCCAGTGAAACACCACTGGTGGTTGACAATAGTTTCTTCATACTAAACGTTGGCCAGGATATGGAAGAAGAGGAGCTCTCTCGTTGTAGAGACTGATTTGGTGCTACAGAGTAGAGCTATAGATGTTTCCCTCTAGCCTGAATGTAGCTCACCTTGTGCTGTTCTATTGGCAGAGAGATGGCCAATGGGCGCTGTAGGGGCTCCAGGAGGCATGCACAGGGATGGTCCCATGTTCACAGCAGTGTAGTTTGTCTGTCAATAAATGGGAAATAATAGGGTGAATGGATTGGGATATTTGCATGCACCACTCCCCCATGAGGTCATACAAATAATGGAGCAAGAGCTCTGTGCATGAACGAATGTGAAACTCATAGGTCTATTTTTGGATTAAAAAAGCAAATTATAGAAACATGCATAGAATTATAACATTTATGATAATATGTCTTAAGTTTATGTTATGGTATGTTTAGCAGTGTGCGAAATAATGCAGATTGCTTAGGGATTTGGAGAGAAAATTTTGTAGAACTATGTAAGAATAGGAGCCCAATATCAGCCTTGCGGCCTCTTGTATGAGGCAGGGAGAGGACGCGGGGGAGGGGCAGGAATATGTAACTTTCATTAATACCTATAATTTAAGTTTTATTTCATAGGCAGGGGGTGGTGATTTATTCTTTACATCTTTTTGTATGGCTTTAATTAGTGCAAAATATTTTAAATTAAAAAAATGAGAAGGGAAAGTGGTCTTCGTGAACAAAAGGCAGAGTTCTACGGATAGCCGTAGGTATTCGCATCCCTCTTGGTCCCCTCTCTTTAAGGCTAGGCACAGAGCTTTCTCTAATGCAGAGAGACCCAAAGAACCATGGCCCCCCACCCCACTGCAACCAGCGGCTCCCCATAAAATGCCGGTGATGCAGGATAATTCCCATACACACACAAAATTAGGTGCCATCGATTTTCTTCCACAAGTCAAAGACGGAATATACACTATTCAGCTTATTATCCATACCGACCTTGTCTGTCTTTAACCTTAAAAAAATAAAGCCTCAATGATCTTTGACAGATAAATCCAGCCTCTCTCTCACTTCCTTGGTAAGCCACATTCCAGCATCCTATTTCATGCTCGCTGGGTTCTGTCTTTCAGGGACTCTCACATTATATTTCTTTTCAAGCCTAAGCTACTGTCGGGTTAACATTTCTTCTCTAGTTTGCCCTTAGGATACTTTATTTGCCACAAAATTGCTTTGTGATGGTGTCACCACCCTGCCAATGAAGCGCAGCAGTAGCAATTACCATAAAGCACAGGCCCTTCAAAGCCCAGCCCAGTGAGAGTTCGGGTAGGAGTTATGCAGAATGACTACCAATGTGAGTGTGCCGTGTGCAGACAGGTGGGAGAGGACCCCCGTCTGCAGCCCCGGGCATCCTGGCTTCTTGCTCATTAGCCCTCGGGATTTTCACCCCCCATACACATACTGATGCTAGCAAGGCCAGGCACTGTGCTGTCCCTGGAAAGAGAGGAGCAAAAGCGAACCTGTGTGGTTTTCCCTCTTGACACCAGTTTTCCAACTCTGCAGACACCAGCTGAGTGTCCTAAACTCGCCCCTATTCTGCCTGTAACTACCCCGATGTAGCGTCAGACTCCACAGGGTTAAGGGCTCAGTCTCACAAGCCTGAATGTTGGGTCTCTGGTTTACCCACACTTCTGTCCACCATGGCTACAAAGTCGGGAGTTCCCATAACCCCTGCGCCAGGTTCAATAACTTACTTGACCGACTCACGGAATTCAAAAGAAGCATTTTACTTAGGTTTACAGGTTATAAAGAGTACAAGCAAAGAACTGCACAAGGCAAGGTGAGGGTGGGGTGGTAGTTCATGTGGCTTCCGTGCCCTCTGTGTGTATGCCACCATCCTGGCATTGTGAACCATTTACCGACCCAGAAGCTCTCCAACCCTGCCACTTAGGAGTTTTTAATGGAGTTTCATTCAGTGAGGACGATTGGTTAAATTACTGGCCAACTCATCTCCAGCCCCTACCCTCCCTGGAGACTGGAAGCCATCAAGGAGACCCCAGCCCCCAGCTGTCTTATTAACTGCAAAACACTCTTATCACTGGGAGATCTCAAGGGTTTTAGGAGCTGTGTACCAGGAACCAGCAACAAAGACCAAATACTTATATTTTATTCTAAGCCTCCCTCTCCAGGTACTTGGAGCAGAGACAGGGAGTGAAGGCAGAGTGGTGTTTAGGGCAGGGCCAGAAGCAGGTGCCTGAGCTGAGCCAGGTGAGGAGAGGGTCGAGTCTAGGGTGCTTAGTTACCAGCCCTATCATTTGTTCTCTAAAACCAGGGTGAAAAAGAGAGCAGACTTAACAGGAGCCTTTAGACTGGAACCCACTTACCTGAAGCACAGCCATCAGGATTCAGGTAAGCTGTGAGCTTGCTGTCTGTGGACTGTTTCTGCCCTGGAGGTGCCTGGGAGTTCAGGGAAGACTGTCCACATCCAAGGAGGCTCTGGCAGAGAAGCCAGATTCTCTGTAGATTTGCCCTCGCAGCCCATTCCCGGTGGGTTGGTTAAGAGGCCTGGGGTGGCTCCCTGGGGGACGCTTCCACTCTAGAAGCACTGAGAACCTTCCAGGCCCAGTGCAGGAGCAGGGGCAGGTGGGCACAGCCAGGGGATATTAACATGGGTGTGCACACCTCCTGCAGACAAGCAAAATCTTTAATAAAATAATTTTGTGTCTTTACAGAAAGGCTTTGCATCACTTTCCACCAACACCAAAAGGAAGCAAAGTAAAGGAAGGAGGCTGAGTAGGGTTGGTGAGGGAAGAGAAAATAAGAGGAAGCCAGGCTCAGATCAGCACACAAAGGCGCGCCTAAGTCATTTGGTCAGTAGGCCTGGTGCTGGTGACAGCCAGGAAGGCTCAGCACCTGCCTGCAAAGTCTAGCAGGGAGGGGACCAGCGGGCAGTTATCAAGTGGCATCAGGGGACACAGGCTGCTCCAGAGCCACAGCAGGGAATGCATAATTCTTAGCCTTTGCACTTCATCTATGTCATCTCATTTAAGGTGGGCAGTGTATCTGGCCAATTAATGGTAGGCACTGAACTCTCCAAAATAAGCAAAAAAAATTTTTTTTTGATAACTGAAATTCTGTCACAATGCTGATGAGGGGGAAAGTGGTTACACCAGTCACGTAGGCTTTGAAGATGTGTCCTTTACTACTAAAGATGTACAGTTGGAAAACAGAGTCAATGCTGGGCCAGAAAACGCCCATAATCCCACCACTCAAATGCAAATTTTGCTAATATATTGCTGTATTTCTTACCAGTCTTGTTCGATGCATTGTTTTAACTCCGCACCACTTAACAATTACCAATTTACAAGCTGCCCTTCCCACATGTATCTCATGAAGTTTTATGTCTTACGAGGCACCTAAGACCTATTAAGTAGTCCACAGTTCAAGTAAAATCATTGTCAGAAGAAATTGCTAGCTAAGAGGTTTGCCATTTTTTATGTTAACAGTAAATAATTGTGCAAGGAAGCTTCTAAATTGAGCCAGTTCTTCACTCGTCCATGAGGAAGCAGATTCATGGAGAAGCAGATAGGAACTTGAACTAATTAGATACTGTATCTGAATTCTTCTACGGAGAGCCTCTAGTTTCTCTGTCCTGTAGAAGTTTCTGCAGTGAGAGAAATCTTCTATAATTCTGCACCACCCAATACGGCAGCCAGAAGTCCACATGTGGCTACTGAGCGCTTGAAATGTGGCTCGTCTGTTGCAGAACTGAAGTTTAATTTTCTTTAGTTTTAATTTACTTACATTTAAATGTCAACAGCCACATGTGGCTAGTAGCTACCATATCAGATGGTACAGTAATAGAAATTAAAAAGGTACGGCATTCCCGCATTTTCATTCATGACAATCATCTGATTGTTTCACATTTTTTTTCTTTTTGGAGACAGGGTCTCGCTCTGTCGCCCAAGCTGGAGTACAGTGGTACAACTTTGGTTCATTACAGCCTCCACCTGCCAGGCTCAAGTGATCCTCCCACCTCAGCCTCTCGAGTAGCTAGGACCACAGACATGTAGCATAAGGCCCAGATAATTTTTTATATATTTTTTAGAAGTGACACGGTTTCACTATGTTGCCCAGGCTGGTCTTGAACTCCTGAGCTTGAGCAATTTGCCTGCCTTGGCCTCCCAAAGTGCTGGGTTTCCGTGGCTGTCACACGTCTCCTCCCCCATTCTCATGATCAGCATGCACTGGTGGGCACCTTCTAACTGGGTCCTAACTGACAAATTACTGGGGTCCTGCTGGGTGCAGGCAACTCTGCTGAGCCCCGCAGTGGGAGGTCTCAGTTAGGAGGGTGTGAGCCACTGCACCCGGCCTCGACAATTTCTTACTGAGTGCTTGCCTGCATGCACTCTCTTGGGTGCTGTTGTTTCCTTTGCATTGGTCTCTGTGAATCATTGTAGAACGCTGCTACTGATGTTATGTTTGTGTAGCAAGCTCCCTTACTAATAAGAGGCTGTGTGGCGTAAAGGAGAGTACTGGTTTTGGGTTGAGATAGGCTGTGTGGCTTTGGGCTTCCATCTCAGGGTCACTCATAAAATAGGGGATGGAGGTCCTGCCTCTCCTCCCAGCACTGCCACTTTTTATGCTAATAGAGAAAATACCTATTTTCTCCTGGCAGCCAGATGACAGTCAGGGAATGATACCAAGTGGTGACTTCAGATGTTCTTGTAAATACAACGTAGACACTCCTGTGCAGTGGATAAAGTGCAGGGTGGGGCATGGGTTGTATTAGGTGAACAGCTTGTCCCAGCTGAGCATGGCCAGGGCCTGCTATGACCCTGGCACAGCCCCTGTTGACTTGGGAAGTAGGGGACAATGATGTGCCTGGTCCAGCCCACATTTGTGGATCTTCTCTCAGAGCACGAGACTCCCTCCTCTGCAGATCTGTGCAGCAGGATTGCAGCATGTTGTCATAATCCTCACCTGATGCCTCATGCAGGATCACTTGGATTAATGGAAACTCCCACCTATGAGCCCACATCCAGAGTTCTTTAGGCATGAGGGGAGGCTCAAAGGCAAATCAACCATTTTTCATAACCAATGTGGAGCCAACGAATCCTGGATGTTAAAACTGACTCAACAGATACTCACTGAGTATCTGCTCTGTCCCAGATACTGAACTAAGATCTGCTAAGATCCACGGATACAGAGATGAATACTCCCACCAAGAGTTTCACTCTCTTCTTTTGAAAATATTCTAATCACTCCATATATCACACATTCACCTTCCCATGCATGAATAAATGAGTGATGGACAATTTATGTGATCTGAATGTTAACTCTCTACTGGGCTCTAGATGAAACCTCAGATGTTCATGCTATGTAACTGCAGAAAGCAAGACTAATGTGGGTCTATTAAGAGTGTAACATTTCCGATTTGTGTTTTGGGCATCCTGTTCTCGGGGGGACTCCCCTTGAATATGTTACCCTGGGTAACATATTCTGGGTGCCACAAAGAACACCCAGATCCAGCCTTTAGGCAGTTTTATTTCTGGCTTAGAAGACACAGGAAATTTACCTGGAAGATGAAAAGGATTAGCGTGTGATCAACAAATCTGTCTAACAGTTTCTTTTTTCTTTTTCTTTCTCTTTTCTCCAGGATTTATCACTGACTACCGGGTAAGTGAGAGATTCCACTGTAATCTCAAATGCCAATGGAGTCCTGGGGGCCTCTGTGGCTGTCACGAGTCTCCTCCCCCACTGTCATGATCAGCACTGGTGGGCACCTTCTAACTGAGTCCTAACTGACAAATTAGTGGGGTCCTGCCAGGTGGTGGGCAGCTCTGCTGAGCCGCTCAGTGAGAGGTCTCAGGTGAGGAGGGCAAAACCTGAGATGACTCCTGGGGACGGAGAAGGAGCCTCTGACCCCATTCCTCTGGAAGGAAAGGTCCTCTCTGCCCTGGACTTCTGTGTGCCTGGGGCTGGAGAGTGAAGAGTCGGGAAACATAAAAAGCTCCCAGGTGGGGCCAGTCATCTCGGCAGCCTGGTCTCAAATGCGTTGGTCCTCTCTCCTTTTTATTTGCCACAAATGTTGAATGAGGCATACTTTAAAAATGCCACGTTGTCCTAGTGGTAGTCTGGAAAGGAATTTGTAACCAAAGGCAGTGCTGCAAGGCTTATCAAAAACAGTAGAACCCGAGGGGTAGGGTGAAACTCAGTGGGGAGAGAGGTGTGACCACAGAGCTGGCCGTCTTCTGCCATTAAGAGATGATCTGTGGCCGGGCGCGATGGCTCATGCCTGTAATCCCAGCACTTTGGGAGGCCGAGGTGGGTGGATCACCTGAGGTTGGGAGTTCGAGACCAGCCTGGCCAAAGTGGTGAAATCCTATCTGTGCTAAAAATACAAAAACTAGTTGGGCGTAGTGGCAGGCACCTGTAATTCCAGCTACTCAGGAGGCTGAGGCTGGAGGATCCATGGAACCCGGGAGGCAAAGGTTGCAGTGAGCCAAGATCACACCACTGCACTCCAGACTGAGTGATGGAGTGACACTCCATTTCAAAAAAAAAAAAAAAAGAGCTGTGTCCAGTTCTTTCTGGTCAGGTGTGGTGGGCACCAGACATCATCAAAGCAGGGGCTGCCATTTCCCAATAGAGTTGTGCGTGTAAGTGCGATTGGAGTGAACATGGTCAACAGCCGGTGTGATAATGACCCAGCAGGTGCTGCCCCTCAAAGGCATATGTAGCTTTCCTGCTTCCTGTGACAGCTGTGAGCCAGGAGGTGGGGGGCACCAGTAAATCTTCCCAAGCCATCAAGGCTGGTTCAAGGACAGTTTTAGCAAAGCTTGCTTAGGCTCACTCAGCTCCACACCTAGGGAGAAAGGCCAGAGTGTGTGCACATAAGCATAAGGGCACAGTGGGAAGACCCATGGATGATGCCATTTAAAACTCTCATATCGATCCCCATTGACAATCTGACTTATCTTTTAGAAAGTTATTATTATTATTATTATTTTTGAGACAGAGGCTCACACTGTCGCCCAGGCTGGAGTGCAGTGATGCAATCTCGGCTCACTGCAATCTCCGCTTTCCGGATTCAAGCAATTCTGCCTCAGCCTCCCAAGGAGCTGGGACTGCAGGGCTGCGCCATCATGCCCGGCTAATTTTTTTTGTATTTTTAGTAGAGACGGGGTTTCACCTTGTTGGCCAGGATGATCTCAACCTCCTGACCTCATGATCTGCCTGCCTCGGCTTCCCAAAGTGTTGGGATTACAGGTGTGAGCCACCGCGCCCAGCCTAGAAAGTTATTATTGAAGGGAAAATATGACAATAATATTAAAAACAACTAGAGGACCGGCTCGGCCTAAGCTTGCATCCTCACACTGCCACGGCCTGTGTGTCCTCCTCCTCCTCTTGTTCATGGCCTTTCTCAGACTTCATGTTGCACGAGGGCCACGTGCTACACTGACCACACTGCAGCTGGTTCTCATGGCGCTGAAACTAAAGTTGTGATGCCATCTCCACTCCTCCACAGCCTTAGTAAGTACAGAAAGGCCACACAGAAACCCATGGTATGTATGATTATTTCCCTGTTATTTAACTACTTCGCTGGGAAATTTCTTTGCTTCCCTAAATGACTGCACAGGGGGCATCTGGCACATCCAGTTTTCTGCTGTTGATGAGCTGTTTCCTGCTGCATGAGACTGAAAATGGGGTGATGGGCACAGACACGAACACTTCATGCCTTTTATTATTATTTAATGTTGTTCCTTTCCAGCTTAGATATCATTAGGAAAAAAAGGCCTGACACCATGTCACATGACACATAAAATAACTAGCTTTGCTGAAAACTCCATATTCATGGGCGGGCACGGTGGCTCACACCCGTAATTTCAGCACTTTGGGAGGCTGAGGTGGGTGGATCACAAGGTCAGGAGTTCAAGACCAGCCTGGCCAACAAGGTGAAACCCTGTCTCTACTAAAAAAAAAAAAAATACATGCATTAACTGGCTATGGTGGTGTGCACCTGTAATCCCAGCTCCTCGGGAGGCTGAGGTGGAAGAAGTGCTTGAACTCGGGAGGTGGAGGTTGCAGTGAGCTGAGATGGTGTCACTGCACTCTATCCTGGGCGACAGAGCAAGACTCTGTCTCAAACAAACAAACAAAACTCCATATTGACTAACAAGTCTTCTAGGAACCAAAGTCCTATTTAATACATTTGGCACTGTCTTTCAAAGGCCTGGGACACCATCCCCAGAAATGCTGATTTATGTTACGTTGCCCAAGACAAGAACCGTCTCAGCTCTGCCCGCATCTAGCAGCTCAGGGAACAGGACCTCCTCAGACAGTTTCTACCGTTCATCGAGCATCACAGATCTGTACTGGCAACCACCTGCAGAACCGAGGAGGTGGCAGTGCTCTCCTGGGGCTTTCCCAGGCTGTTTTTCTGCGCCAGCTAGGGCCCTCCTGGTCCTCAGGGTTCACTGCTTCTCCCCAACCCTACACTCTTCATCCTACTCCCTCTGCCACCAGTTCCTGTCCTTCATGGGGTGAGGAAAGAGTCTGATCCCTGTCTTTCTGTCCCCTTCTGTCCTTAGTGCTGGGCCTCAGTCCCCTCGGCACCTCAAGCCACACCCCCTTTCCCCGCTGCGAATCCAGAAGACTTGAGCCCACCATTCACCTCGCCTTGAGGGGCCATGTGTTCTTTGGAAAGCATTTGTCCTTCTGTTACTTCAACTAGTTATCTCTACTAGTTATCTCTACTAGTTTAATGAAAGGTGTTGGCTTTGGTTAAGGAAAGGTCAAGCCTCAGCAACCTGTGCTCCAGCCCTACTTTCAAAGCACCCTTCGAGTGGCCCCTGTACCCCCCTACCCTGTTGGTCCTGCTGTGAGACCTGGATCTCTTTCACCCCATCTCAAGGCAGCCCCTTGACTGGCACTCCCTCTCCATCCAGGAGCTATGAGCTGCTCCTGCGGCTACTCAGAGATGAGTGAGGCCCAAAGCCGCCTCCAGGACTCGCAGCCATTGAGGGAGACAGAGGTGCAGACCACACAGGCCCTGATGTCTGTTCTGAAACACACCTGAGACACTTCGATCCTCCAGGCTGCCCATTTGTGGCCCAAGAGGACATGGCCCAAGTCCTTAGCTGGTCCTCTGCCTGCCAGATCGCCTCTTGCTGCTTGTGTCAGGCGATGATGCTGAGGTCCCTGGCACAATGGCTGTCAGCGCCTGAGTCAGGAGTGGTGTGGGACAGCTCGTTTGGCTGCCTGTTGCTTCTAAAGGAACCCAGGCAGGTAGGAAGCACCACAGCAGCCCGGGCCCACTGGCGTCCAGCAGACTTGGGAGGCCCTCTGGGGCAACTGGCCCTCTGTGCTACTGTGTCCCTGGAGAGAGATGGAGATTGTGCATCACATGTTCACAGCCAATATTTCTTGGCTGATGAGGGGACAAAGGAATGAACCTTATGAAAGATGGAATGCAGAGGGTGGAAGCTGTCCTGGAGCAGAGGGGCTTCTGAACGCGAGGTGCAGGCATGAGGCCTCAGCACACCAGCCCCAGGAAGCCGAAGTGGCCATGTGGGGACAGCCCTGGGCAGCCACCGAGAAAGCACACGCAATTGGCCGGGTGTGAGTGTGGGAGCAGCCTCAGGGACCCTGGCATGAAGAGCTCAAGGGGCACCTCTCACCCCAGCTTTGCTCTTTCTATCCCTGGGCGCAGGCACAGGTGTCACTGCCTCTCACCAGGCCCTGTCCGTCTACCACCACCCAAGGAGGTCCCTGGCCATATTTCCCTGAATCTTCTCTGTGCCGCTGCTTTAGCTACAGTGCCGTGACCTCTTTCCCTCTCTGCTCACGTGCACCTCTCAGGCTCCTCTGTGATTCCCACCTGTAATGTGAATTCCAGGCAAATGTCCCCAGAGCATTTGCTCTGCTGGACTCAGCAGGGAATGGGAAGGAACATCATAAACATTCTCATTTTGTTTAAAGAGATTGGAAACCCAAACCTAAGGCTGTCAGAGCATCAGGCTAAAGGAGAAGATCCCTGGATAGGGGGCTCCCTACCAGGCCAGTGGGGGCGTGTGGGGTGGGATGAAAAGGACGAGCAGGCGCTGGTAGTTCTGTCCCCCGCAGGTGGATGAGGGCATGAAGTTGGAGTGGTAGTCCCAGGAGAAGGCTGTTCAGGACGCCAGGTGTGGCAGGGGCGCTCTGTGTTCTTTCCGATGGTGAATGGCATGCTGAAGATGTTAGATGGCACCATTTGCTCCCAGTTTGCACAGTCCTGGACAAAGTGAGCATCATTATGCCTATTTCACAGGGGAGGAGACCTGAAAAAAAAAAAGTTAAAACGTTTGCTGAAGCTATTGAAAGGACCACGGACATGGGTCACAGGCCACTGAGCCACGCAGCCCTGCCTGCTATTTGGATGAGTAAACTGCGTCTTCTGGAAGATGTTGATGGCTTATCAAAAGTGGAACAAAATACAGGTTTAAAAATGATCAATTTTGGAGGAAAAAGTACCAGGAAATAGCTCATTTTGATGCCTGGGAAGCATCAAATATGAATTGTCTTCCACATGCAGAATCCTTTTAGCTGGACCCATGAGTGAGGGTCAAATAGGGTTTTCTCCTGATTTGTTTAAGTGCGTCCATCAACAATCTTCCACAGAATGTGGGCTGGCCGCTCCCAGCCCTGCCAGGTGCTGGGCTTGGGGCTGGGAATGAAATGGCAAATAAGGCAGTGTTCCTTTCCTCTGGGAACTCAGTCTGGCAGGAGGTGAGGCTGGGTCCACAGGGACCACAGCCCACAAGGCTCACGGTCCTTCCATCTACTGCAGGTGCCCAGGAGCATATTGGGGGAGGGGACAGTGCCTCTGGAGAGATCATGACAGCATTTTGAGCCACATTTGAGTGAACGTTCAATTAGATGGTGTGCATTTTCACTCCAGAACCACAGAAGTTAAGTTTACCTTGGTATTTTTCCAAATGTTAGATGAAATCACATTTTAATTTGTAGGAGGTTGACCGGCCAAGGAATGACTTTGGAGTGCAGCACCCATGCTGAACCGTGGCAGGAAAGCATCGCTTTACTGTCTGATAGTCAGTTAGTGGCGTTGTAAGGGAGTCTTCTTTTAGATTTCCCAAAAAGACAAGTTGCTTTGTTCTTGAGCATCCCAACAGCTTGAAAACTCAGTGCTGACTAGCAGACAACTGTGTGTGCAGGTTCAGCTCAGGCTGTGCCGCATGCTGGCTCGGTGACATTGCACAAGTCACTCTCCACACCTACTTTCGCTCCAAGAAAGTGGGGATCCGAACCCCCGTTTACAGTCCTGCTAGAAAGCTCAATGGAGATGATGTGTCAACACACCTGTCGGGGCCTGGCGTACAACTGGGAGGAACCACGCTGAATGCCTGAGTCTGAGGTTGGGTCTCTTTTGACCTGAGAAGCTCCTGCAGAACCCTGGCACTGGGCCCTTCAGCTGCTTCCCTTGTGTCCAAAAGCAGCTGCTATCCATTCATTCCACCCACACTTTGTTTTACTTATATATTTAGAGACGGAGTCTCACTTTATTGCCCAGGCTGGAGTACAATGGCATGATCTTGGCTCACTGCAACTTCTGTCTCCTGGGTTCAAGTGATTGTCCTGCCTCAACTGCCAAAGTAGCTGGGATTATAGGCATGCACCACCACACCAGCCTGACTTTTGTATTTTTAGCAGAGACGGGGTTTTACTATGTTGGTCAGGCTGATCTCGAACTCCTGACCTCAGGTGATCCACCTGCCTCGGCCTCCCAAAGTGCTGGGGTTACAGGCGTGAGTCACCGCACCCGGCCTCCATCCACACTTTAAAAACCTCCTGTGAGCCCTCCTACTGAGAACAGTGTGGGATTCAGGATGCCGGCTGAGCAACCCCACCCGCAGATGGCCTGGATGAGCTTGGGTGTTGCGCCTGGCTGCACTGTGTCACCCAGGCCCAGCGGGGAGCTGGCTCAGCTCTCCTCAGCGCCTGCTTTGTCGTTCAAATAGAATATGACTGTTAAGATGACCACACAGTGCTGCTATGCTTACTTCCCAGCAGTCCCCTCGTCCTGGTCCTTCCCTGCTCACCTCACCACGTCTCCATCCCTCAGAGCATGTGGGGGCCAGTCAGCTGATGAGGTCTGGGGAAAAGAGAGGAAGGAGTGGGAAAGCTTCTGGAGCACTAGCTCGGAGACACACATTGTGTTTTCTGGTGAGGGGTCTGGGGTCTCCATGGTGATCAGTGGGACCAAAAGGGAACCAGTTTTGCTCTAGAAAATGGTGCCAGAACAACCAGGGCAGAAGTGGTAGATGAGAGTGGGTTCTGGGTCCCTCCTTCCTTGTAGGCAAGAGATCAGTGAAAATCACGCCTTTGTCCCCACTGGATGGTGAGCTCGCAGGGGGCGGGGCCATGTTTCCTAACCTGTTTGTTCACCGTGGAACCCCAGAGCCTGCTGTGATGTCCACAAACATCTGTTGAGTGAAAACAATGAACATCGTGGGCTCCCAGGTCAACAGTCCCTGTCGGTGCTCCTCTCTCTCGGAGAGTTGCAAAGAAAGCCCCTGCCCACGCCACCATGGGCGTTGCTATCCAAGACCAGCCATGGTAGAGGGAGCCGGGTGGCTGCCATGGAATCGGCTGCCTCCAAGAGAAACAGGCGAGCCAGGGAGCCGAAAAGGAAGCCGGCTTTTAATATCTTCCTCACTGATGCTCCATTTCATCTTTCATTTCAGCACTGGCAGATACCGCTGGGTCGAAGATTTCGCTCTTTGAAAATGTGGTTTGTATTTAGGATGTATGGGGTCAAAGGACTGCAGGCTTATATCCGCAAGGTGACTTTGTTTTTATTATTTATCTGGGTAAAACTGCAGAGGTCTTTTGGGACTTTAGAAATAAATTAAAAAAAAATTTTTTTTGAGACAGAGTTTTGCTTTTGTTGCCCAAGCTGGAGTGCAATGGCTCCATCTCAGCCTACTGCAACCTCCGCCTCCCAGGTTCAAGCAATTCTACTGCCTCAGCCTCCTGAGTAGCTGGGATTACAGGCATGTGCCACCATGCCCAACTGATTTTTGTATTTTAAGTCGAGATGGAGTTTCACCCTGTTGGTCAGGCTGGTCTCGAACTTCCTGATCTCAGGTGATCCACCTGCCTCAGCCTCCCAAAGTGCTGGTTATACAGACATGAGCCACCGTGCCTGGCTTCAAATGTCTTAATAAGCAAATACAAGGCAAGGGAACCAGACTGTAGTTTGGGTTGTTGATATGAGGTTATTTATAAGATCTATTAAGTCACTTTCGTTAAGATTGCAGGGTATCAGGTCCAGGAAGATGGTCAAAGCAGAAACACCACATAGGTTGTGTTTAGACACATCTAGCCAAGAATGAAGTTCATTGAGTGATGGCAATCATGAGAACATAATGAATGTGTTTCTGTCCCCCCAAATTGCCAGAATAAGACAGATATTCCCTAGGCCAGTGGTTCTCAGACATGCTTCCAGAGCAGCAGTGCTGGCCTGCGGTGGGGCCCAGTCACCTCTGGTTTAACAAGCAAACCAGACACCTTCGCTATGCACTAAAATTTGAGAACCACTCATCAGCTCCAAGCCCGTCTCCCCTGCATTTAAAAAAAATAAAAATTGAGGAAACTGAGGCCTGAATACGTGGCAGGAACTGGCTACAGCCACCCGTTTAGCCAGCTGCAGAAGGCCAGCTGCTGTTTTGCTGGCTCCCTCGATCCTGGTGTCCCTCCTAAGCTGTGGCCTCATCTCAATGGACAGAGGTCCCCAGGCTTCATGGGAACAAGCACACCTGCAATATTCAGCCTTAGTGCTGGTGACAGCCCTTCATTTTAAGTCCTGTTGCCACTTCACAACCGGACAACCAGCTGCATAGGGGCAGGTGTCCCCAGCAGCCTCCTCTGTGGCACAGCATATAAAAAAGCACATCCATTTGCAAGCTTTGCGGAATGCTTAGGACATGCCATGAACTGTCTACCTCCCAAAGCTTTGGTGAGGACAGTTCCAGGAGCTGCCGAGCACTATGAGGACCTGTTTGGGGGTGAGAACTGGGAAAGGAGTATGTGTATGAATTCATGGGTAGGAAAGACCCCTCTCCCCATTTGAGATGAATTCACCTTTTGGGGGGAAAGAGAGCCAAAAAATGAGGGGTTTATCTCTCCACAATAATGACATCTTTAAGCTCAAGGACTAGTTGTGATCATGCTGCCTCCTGTTTAAAACGCACCCCATTTCTTTCTGAAAGGGGACCCAAGCCTGCCTTAGGAGCAGAGTCCAGCGGTGCTCAAAGCCTGTCTCCCTGGGCGGGAACCGACTTTGGGATCGCCCGTGAGGCCGAGGTCTTTGGCGCCCTCTGGTGGCATGATGAGGAACCGCTCGTATGACAGGTGTTTAGGTCCCAGCCACCCGGGCCTGCGATGGCACGGCTTCCTCCCAAGCACCTGCAACGTGGGGGCCATGCTGGATGCACGGGCTTAGAATAAGCAAGGTTCGGGCCTATGCCACAGAGGACTCCTTCTCTCAGGGTCACATACTATTTATAGCTTCTGAGTTCTATAACTATCTGGAAGTGAAATAAGGTCGGTGTATTCAATGACAGGAAGGCCATTTCTGAATGTGACAGAGTGGACAGGATGCCCAGTTCTGGGTGGCAGATGCCGAGGAGGAGCAAGTGCCATGGCAGCCATCAGGCTGACTTAGAATCTCAGCTCAGCCAAGGCCTCTGGGTGCACCTTGGGCATGTGGCTCGCCCTCTCCCAGCCTGTTTTCTTATCTGCAAAATGGGGATAATCAGCATATCCTCTGATGTTTGGCTGTCCTGAGGATGTCGCAGTGGTGAGCACTGGCACTACAAGCACAGAGGAGCAACTTGATGGGCGTTAGCCATCGTCTCTTCCAGAATGTTCAAATACCTCCTCACGGTCTTTAGTCTGACATGATAAAAGACGGTGTGGGTGGGATAAGAATAGTCCCATGAACAGAAGAAAATGATGGCCGATGTTCCCCTGAAGACACTAGACCTTTGCTCATGATAGGAAATGAGTTTCTTAGCCTTCCTGGGAACAGCTGGTCAGTGGACTGCACAAGCATTTGAGAATTGCCAAGAGAGTCTAAATGAATTACAGATGTGCAGTCTAATAAGGTTTTCTAGGTAGTTAAATTCTGAATTAAGTGGCCATGAGGAAAACAGATTTTCCTTTTCCTCTTTCAAGCACGTCCAGCTGTCCCATGAGTTTGAGTCACTGGTGCGCCAGGATCCCCGCTTTGAAATCTGTGCGGAAGTCACTCTGGGGCTTGTCTGCTTTCGGCTAAAGGTTTGTCTACATCTACTCCAGTCCTTTTCATTTTCTGTGAATGTGACAGAGGGGAAAGTGTCGTTCATTACCTCCACGCTCAAACACCGGCAGTGGCTCTCCAGAGATGGCAGGGACACGCCTGCCTTCTTCAGCCCACCGGCCTGCCCTGCCTGACGCTGCACAGCTTTGCTTCCACGTACGGCGGCTGTTCCTGCTTCCTCAAGGCTGCCCTGAGACTTCTCACGTACACAGCTCACTGGCCCTAGCATCCTTACCATTTTTCCACCCCCAAGGCTCCATCCCACACCTCTGCCACTGGCCCTCCCTGGAGGACAGCGGCCTGTCCATAGCCTCCCTCATCTGAAAGTCCTCTGTGGATCAACAGCATCAGTGTCATCAGCCTTGCCCGGGAACTCCTTAGAAAAGCCAGTCTTGAACCCCTCCCCAGAGCTACTGGCTCTGCACCTCGACAAGATGCCCACACAGGAGTCTGTTTCCCACTGTGCTATGGCGTGCCGTTATTTTGCTGCCTGATGCTGTGTTTTCACCGGGTGAGGTCAGGCTGGCTGCGGGGGTTGGGGCATAAGCCATCTCTGCTGAGAATCATGATACAGTTCTCAAAAAGGCTCTAAGATGCTCTGCACACATGCCCCTTGGTAATCTCCCTTGTGTACATGCAGCCAGGTGAGACCTAATGCTCTGTATGGTTTTTGAAGGAGCTTTTAATTCATAATCATTTCAAGCCTCTGCAGGAGGCTTCCTTGTTCAAATTAAAGACAGCACTCAGCAGAAGGAGCAGGCTGGGCTCAGTGTCATTGTCAAGGGGCTGCCAATCAGTGTGTGGCACTGCCACTCCACCTCCCATGTCCATTTGCCTCACTTCACTCTTGGAGCTCTGAGGCAGGGAGGAGCTGAGGCTGTGGGAAAGCCTGCAGGCAGCAGAGCTGGAGCGGAGACTTGAGCTCTTGGAAAAGCACAAAGTGATGAGACCTGGGGGTGCCCAGAGGACTGAGAGGGCGACACACGCTCTGGGTGTCTGTGGGAGAAGCCTCAGTCCATCCGTGTCCAGGATGTGGCCAGTCTACCAGCCTGGGTGTTGACCTTGTGCTTATTAGACTCATCTGCCATCAAGTAGTTGTTTTCATTCTCGTTTTCGCTGACAGTTTTCTTGTAGGACTTTAAAAAATATATTTTTAATGGTTCTATTGAGATATAATTCACTTTGTTCATTTAAAGTCTACAGTTGGGCTGGGCGTGGTGGCTCTCGCCTGTAATTTTGGGAGGCTGAGGAGGGCAGATCACTTGAGGTCAGGAGTTTGAGAACAGCCCGGCAAACATGGTGAAATCTCGTCTTTTTTTTTAAACACTGACCGCCCCCTCCTTATTTATTTATTTATTTTTAATTTAAAAAAAAAATTTTTACTCGTCTCTACTACAAATACAAAAATTAGTCAGGAGTGGTGGCACTTACCTGTAATCCCAGCTACTCGGGGGGCTGAGGCAGGAGAATCACTTGAACCTCAGAGGTGGAGGCTGCAGTGAGCTGAGATTGCCCATTGCACTTGAGCCTGGATGACAGAGCAAGACTCTGTTGCAAAAAAAAAAAAGTCTACATCTGAGTATTTTTAGTGTATCTACAGAGTTGTGCAGCCATCACCACAATCTAATTCTAGAACATTTTCATCCCCCAAAAAGAAACTCCACACCCAGTTGTTGAGAAACATTAAGTTTCCCCTGCCTCCAGGGCTCCCCTGTAGAGGATACCTTTTAGTTTGTAATTAGAGGTAGGTGGGTGACAGCTGCCTACCTGGTATATTCCTGAGTTATGTGTCTATGGAGAACACCTGTGCATTAATGCGAATCACCAGTCAAAGAGCAAATAGATATGTGGATGAATCTCTGCTCAGGGCCTTCAATCTGGAGAGCTGTCAGCCCCCAGGCTCTCAGGCTGTTGGTCCTCAGGATAGATTCACTCTGTTGTGCTATCTGGGTATCTGTCTCTCAGTGCCTTCAGCCTGCCTGGATGGGGGTCTCCCGATGGAGCTGGTTCTCGGTACCCAGTCACTCCACATTCCCTGTCCTTAGGGCCGCTAATCTGTTTTCTGTCTCTGTAGGGTTGTCTACTCTAGACATTTGTATGAATGAAGTCATACACCATACTGCCTTTTATGACTGTCTTCTTTCACTTAGCATAATGTTGTCAAGGTTATGGCTTTTATTTTATTTGCCTAATTTACAGATGCCACCAAACCCATCTGTGGACTGGTTTCGTCCATTCTTCTCGCATGCCATGTAGTGAGCCCTCTAGTGCAGGATGCCCAGGCATCATTCAGCTGACAAACGTTTCCTTTTGTAAAACTTCGCTTGTACCTCCATTCCACAAATCCACTTTCTGGAGGAAGCACATTGGTCAAACACTGTGGCTGTCTTTTTCTGCCTCCACATCGGCTGTCTTGGCCTTACCCTCTCCTTGTCTAATCTTCTCCAATCTGAATTTCAGGTCCTCTCATGCTGAATTCCTCAAATACAAAAATTATTTGGCACATGCCTGTAATCCCAGCCACTAGGGAGGCTGAGGCAGGAGAATCACTTGAACCTGGGTGGTGGAGGTTGAAGTGAGCTGAGATCACACCAGTGCACTTGTTTTGCCACAGCAAAAACAAGAATGAAAACAACTTCTTGGCTGTTCTCAGATCATGTGTGCCATGTGGGTCTTTATTAAAGCAGACGTGATGTCGTATGGCACCATGGTCTCCTCCCTCCATCCTTGTCTCGGCCAGTCCTGCCTTGATCTCCGTCTGTGCCCACTCAGCCTACTTTGTTCCTTGGCATTGTCCTACCTCTGCTAGGCTTCCTGCCCCTCCTCCATGGAAGTACTGCCCTGTCCAGTCTGTTTGAAAATGGAAAGCACATTTTTCTAAAATAATTTGCTTCCATTTTTTCTACTCTATACATTTCAGATGTTTGCTCTCATGCTGAGTCTTTCTGGTAAAATTCCATCCCCTTGGTACCATAGTTTCTTTTTTTATCTGTCCTCATCCTTGAATCCTCATCCAGATTTGCCCAGACCTGGTGTTCACCCACGGCTTCCAAATTTCCTCTGGCCCATCACTGTCTACCTGAGTGCAACTGAAGCAGGGCTCTCAGGCCCACAGCTAGAGGCCAGGGGATTTGCGCAGGTCTATGGCCAGGCACCAGCATACAGCAGGTGCTCGTCTGAGGTGGTTCCATGCAGTGAATAGAACTCTCCACTTCCCACTCATCGTCCCTGCTTCTCCACTCTGAAGACAGGGCCACACAATGCAGTCCTGCAAGGTTCGGGCAACTAGCATGCAGTGCCCCACATTCAGCTCCTTCTATTGAAGACTCCATGGCTTAGAAGATGTGGAGTCACTGCCTACAAGCAGAAGAAGGACAGAGGAGCAAAGGGAGGTGAAGGGTCAGGAGACTGGCTGCTATGGAAGCAGGATCCAGGCAGGACAGCAAGGGCTTCCCATTGGCTGATTGACACCAGGCTTCCAACTCTGGTGTAGCGGGAGGGGTGGGGCCTCTGCCCTACCCCAGGTTGGTGGGCTGTGCTCATCTGGAGAGTCACCAATGGTCCCTCGGTCCTGTGGTTCATGGATATTCTTCTCAGATTCTGGCACTAGCTTGACCATTATGCTTCGTCTTCTAGGTTGTTGAGACTCTTCTATGATTCTGTGAGACTTTAGAGGCTCCTCCCCTGGTGCCATCAGAAATCCCAGTTCTGTTGTTTAAGCTCACATATTTATTATAGATGACATATCTAGGGATCTTTACTTTCCTTAAAACAAACTTGGACCATGGAAGGTTTATCTTTTGGTGGCAAATTAGAATATGGAGAAATTGTATTGTGGGGAGAAGATGCATGCAGTCTTTTAGGGTGTGTTACTATTATTTTATTGAATTTTGTAACATCATAAACACAGGGGGAATGGTTAGTCGGCTTCTCCCTGATGTATGGCAGGGTCACCAAGCACTGGCCTTCCTACATGACCGGTTGATTTTTGAGTCCTCAGAGACCTGAGCACAGTTCCTCTCTTTCAATCCCTCCAGGGTTCCAACAAAGTGAATGAAGCTCTTCTGCAAAGAATAAACAGTGCCAAAAAAATCCACTTGGTTCCATGTCATCTCAGGGACAAGTTTGTCCTGCGCTTTGCCATCTGCTCTCGCACCGTGGAATCTGCCCACGTGCAGGTGGCCTGGGAGCACATCAAAGAGATGGCGGCTGACGTGCTGCAAGCAGAGAGGAAGTAGAAGCGAAGCCAGCTGCAGGTAGGCTGCCCTGGGCTCATTTTCTGCCTGTCTCTGTCCCACGGCAAGAGTGTCCTCCTGGAGTGCAGACCCAGCGACAGGCCCAGCCCGGCCACTCAATGCTGCCAAGCTGCACTTCTCCACCTTAAAATAAGGCAGAGAAAACCATCTTCATTCTGGAGAAGTAGAAGGAATGATATATTATAATAATTCTTTTAAAACTTAGGTTTTTTTTTTTTTACTTTTTATTCTCTTACATCAATCTCTATAATATCCCTTCAGATTTTTTCAAACAGCATTTGTTGAGATAACTTACTGTCATAATAAGCTTGTATAAGAAACTGGTGACCTTTAGAGAACTCATGAAAACAATAAAAAGGGAATTTATTGTGATTCATGGTTTGCCGTCCAAATTCTTGATGGTTTAAAGAAAGGATATGTTTCGACTACCAGGTGTCTTGCAGTTGTGAGGGGTTTATCTTTCACGGTTAAACCCTGCAGACAGTATAAAGCTAATTTGTAAAAACAAACACAAAAACAAAGCACACGTTTTAAACAAACGCAGTGTTGGCAACATGGAGGGTGTTTAAGATTGTGTCTGTGGGAACCCAGACAACCTCAGAAGCCTCTTCATTAGGTTATCTTAGGAATGTCATCCCATTGGAGTATGTCTACCTCTTTCTGTTTGTCTTTTTTTTGTCTTTGTGTCCCATATGGTAGATGAATGTGTGATCCCTCCTTAGGCTTCTCTTTCTCTCCCCCTCTTCCTTTCGTGGTTTTCCATTCATTATAACCCATGGGGTATTTAGAATCTGTGTGTCAGGTAATGCATTTCCCAATTGCCTACAACTTTATCTTCTTTGCTGTTGATTTCAATTGTGAATATCTGAAAAATGATAGTGCTCAACAAATCATAAGTTGAAAATCATGTTTCGTGTATGTGAGAGACTTGCCCATGGCTCCTGAAAGGTGAGGCCAAATTGCTACCTTCTCAGTCAAAATGCGCCCTGAGAACCAGGTCCTTTTCCTGGTGCAACCAGGGCCTTCCCCGACTTGTAAGCTGAGAGAGACCTGAGGTCTGAGGAAGAACTCCTGACCCAGAGCAACTCCAAAGTGATATCTCGTGCATCTCTGGAAGGTAGTGGGGAGAGGCTTATATGTTGAAGTTATTCCATTGCTCTCAGCATAAGTCTATGTGAGGGGAGGGAAAGTAGTGTTGTGAGATCTATACAGAACAAATCCCTATCAGGCAAATGCTGCTGACTCGCATTTCTGCAACCCCATGTTCACATCTATCTCATAAGCATGTATCATATCAGGATCTTATTGGCATATGCCCAGAAGAACATATGTGGAGTGTGTAGCTCTGAAAATTTATTGGAAACAAAGGTGTGTTTCTGATAGGAGTCATAGTTCCTCTGGAATCATTATATTTGCTGTAGATTCAAAAGGTAAAAATGAAATTTAATTAAAAAAATACATGTTACAGTAGTAAATTTTAATGCATGTATGTTGTTTTGGACAGATTAATTAGAACAATAAAAATCTTAATAACTTATTTTACTTGTACTTCTTTGAGTTATTACATCATATACTTCTGGTCATAGTTCTTAGAGAAAGTAGAAACTATTGTTATTTTACAGAGGGTAGAAAATTAGGCAGGGATTCTAGTTGACAATAATATAATTTTCATAAGAGAAAGCCAGATTGGCAGTAAAAATTCCTTTATTTAAGTTCAGACCCTCTGGCACTGGACAATTGTCTCTGTTTCATTGGAGAAATGATATATTCCTTCTTTGTATTCAAAGAAGAAGTACATACAATTCTTATTCTTACTTGTTTTAATGTAGTCATATGTTCATGCTATTTTTTTCCCTGTAGGAATCAAAGTTGAAGAGAGATATATCTGAAAACTGGAAGAAGCAGCAAATAAATATCATCGTGGCTTCGTGGAACTGAGTCTGTCTGTGGCTTCCTGTGTCTTTCTCCAAAGTTATCCAGAGGGTTGTGATTTTTGTCTGCTTACTGTCTCATCAACAAAGAAATATTATTTGCTATATACAAAGTCAGTCTTAGTGGCTATAGTTTTTATTCACTATTTGGCTGTGATTTTTGTTGATTAAAACATTATAGGTTGTCATGTTCTTGCAGCCATCAGAAGTGGCAGGAAAGCCTCACTGATATGTTTTCCAAGGCAATCTATGTTCTTGCAACTTGAAATCACATCTGTGGTCTTTAAATTGTCTTTTGTCATGTGGCTAAATGCTTAATAAACAATTCAAGTGAAATGCTAATTGTGTCAGATGATCATCTTGTTCTATGTTGTGTCAAATTTATTCTTGTGATACAGACATTCCCTCAGAAGTAGACAAAGATACTGCATCCTTGGCATGTATTTAAACTGCATTCATTTATTCAAACAATGTTCCTTGAGTGCCTCATTTATGTCAGGCACTGTTCCGGATACATTAACAATACACAAGTTTTACTTGGAGATGATGTCATCTGTGGAAATAAAATTAGAACCAAGAGACCACCTGGAGCAATGAGATCGAGGTCTCTGCTGTGATGGGAAGGACTCTCTGGCTTTCTGGGCCTTGATTTTCTAGTCTGACGCATCTGTCCTATAGTAATATGATTGATAAGGAATTGAGGAGGGCTTCTGTAAATAAATAAATTCCAACAAGGATGTGGTATCTACTCAATCTCATTAAGTTCGCTATCTTATTGGGGACCATTTTGCTTTTAGAAACATGTGTTTTAATCCCAAGATTAGTTCTTGTCCTTCAAAGACTATAAAACTATCAAAAGCACCCTCAGTAAGGGTCCTTGGGTTATTAATAAGTGTATTTGAATTTCAAAGACCTCCGATATCTATGTGAACATAAGCGAATGTTATGATCTGTTGTTCAGAAATCTGGAAATATGTCAGATGCCAAGTAGTTCCCCATCTAATTTGGTCAGGTCATTTGTTCTCTACCCAACTTCAAACAAGACCTGACCTCCATCATGATGTGGGGACCAAGGCTGTGTTTTCGGGGCCCACCAGGGGCCACCCTTGTTAGAGGACGAGTGGAGCATGGTGCACTCAGCTTCTTGAATTGAGGCTGGGATGTCTAAATTTTATAAGCTGCTTTTTCAGCCCTTAAGATTGCTGCAAGGGCTCCAATGGGAGCCAGTAACATTATTGATAGCAGCTCTCTGCTTTTGTGGGCTCATCCAGCCCCATCCACAAATGTACTTTGGAAAGATGGCTGAGACCTGATTGGAGGGAGGAGACTAGATGGCAGGGGCAATGGGGATGCTGTACAGAAGCAGGGTAGAAGGCCAGCAAGTGACTGAAGATTTCCTCCCTCTGAACTGGCTGGATCCTTTTGATGGAGAGTCTAAGACCTCAGCTTAAACAGAGACCCAACAGAGAGAAAAGCTTGTCTGATTTCTCACTCATTTCTAGATAACTCATGGCAGTTCACCCCACCTCCTGACTTCTCCATAAAGTGGTTCTCAGATCCAAATCCCCCAGCCCTAGAAACAGGAAGGACTTCCTCTATTACCCATTTATAGAATGGAGGCTACTGGATTCATGAACATGAATAAAAGCCAATTTGATCTGTAAATTTGTCATAATTTTGTCTTTTTTCACAGGGAGAACACCACCTCCCCCCTCACCAGCTCCGTTTATGACAGTGATACCAGAGGTAGCCTCTTCACACTCCTTTGTGATTCATTCAGTGTAGCCAATGAATATTTTCTACTAAAATTGTGCACTTGGTTCACCCTGGGCCCACACATCTTACGCCTCTGCTGGCGGGCTGGAACACCATCCCCTCAATCCTGGTTCTTTTTTCTTCCTTACCACTGAGTCAGGGAGCTGAGAGGTTTGGAAGTCAGTGGGAATCCACATACAGGGAATCCCACAGAGAAAAAATTGGATTTCGATTGGGCTGTTTTCCCTCTGAGCTTTGTCCTGTCTGCTTTCCTATCTCCTCAACCCCAACTGCCTCCCACACCCACCGACACACACATCTCCGGAATATAACTCTCCTGGCTGAAAGGGAGGCACATTATTTAGGGCCATATTATCCCCTCTGCTCAAAAACAAATGAGCTCACTGAAGTGTACACTGGCATTTAACTGAGACCATGTTTATAGAATTCATGAATATGGAAATGAGCAGCCATCTCCCAGAATCCCTCCCATCAAGAGAACTGGCACTGCTTGCTGTAGATGAAAACCTCTTCCCTTGAAGGCTGAACAACTTCCACCCAGAAGAAGAAAGAACAGCATATTCTTTCTCATATGTGCACGCATGCGTGCACACACACACACACACACACAGTATATACCACCAGTCTGTGGTCTTGAAAGCAAAGTTTAATCATTGAATAGCTCAAGCACTAAACTCTTCCATATTATGCTAATGTATTATGATACTATCCTAATATGTCTCATTTGTTAAAGATGGAAAAGTCTTGATATGGCAAAAGGGTTTGAATCCCAGTAAGAGTATTAACGGTAACAACAAAAATAACATAGCAACATGGTTTCCGTTGAATGTCTACCACATGCCAGCGACTGCTTTGATAACTTAAGACTTATATCTAATGTTGATTATATTCCTTATAATGGCTTCATGGGTAAGAAAAGTTTGTTCCTATTTTACACCTGACTGGAAGACTACGGTTCAGAGAGGGTGCAGAAGTGAGTTACACTTTTGCTAACCAGGCCACTTCTGGTTCCAGAAGATGAAAACCACTGGATTGGGAAATGCTTTTGTATCAAAAGTACAATGTGAAGTGGCCAGTGTTACTTGTTGGAAAAAAGTTAACTTTGGCAAGCACAAATGTAATTCAGTATTTGAGCAATACTTTTAGGAGGGTAAAGGAGTGGTTTATGTGAATTCTCCAAAATGCCATCATGAAAATTTTGATGATGAAAATCATCAAAAATAGCTAATTACCTGTCTTAGCCTGTCTAGAGCTGCTATAACAAAGTACCATATGCTGAGTGGCTCATAAACAACATAAATTTATTTCTTACTGTCCTGGAGGCTGGAAGTCAGAGTGCCAGCATGGTTGGATTCTGGTGAGGGCTCTTTTCCAGGCTGCCATCCTTTCTTTGCATCCTTAGGTGGTGGCAAGAGGGCTAATAAGTTCTCTGGGTCTTATTTTATTATTTTATTTATTTTTTATTTTTTGGAGACAGAGTCTTGCTCTATCCCCCAGGCTGGAGTGCAGTGGTACAATCTCAGCTCACTGCAACCTCCATTTCACAAGTTCAAGTGATTCTCAGGCCTCAGCCTCCCGAGTAGCTGGGATTACAGATGCCCGCCACCACATCTGGCTAATTTTTGTATTTTTAGTAGAGACAGCATTTCACCATGTTGGCCACGCTGGTCTTAAACTTCTGACCTCAGGTGATCTGCCTGCCTCGGCCTCCCAAAGTGCTGGGATTACAGGCATGAGCCACTGCGCCCGGCCTCTGGAGTCTCTTAACAAAGGTACTTGCCAATCTCATCCATGAGGACTCCACTCTCATGACCTAATCACCTCACAAAGGCCCCACCCCTTAAAACCATCACATTGGGCTTAGGATTTCAGCACACAAATTTTGGGGGGACACAAACTTTCCATCCCTAACATTACTCAAATAGTATCTGTATAGTCATTTCTTAATATACATGTGTTTAGAAATTTCTAAATAGCTGGTGAGCATACAACTGACTTGGCCTCAATATAACTGTTTTCATTTTCTTTTATTTTCATTCTATATCACATACTTTGGGTAATTATAAAACAATTTTAAAAAGTTGATAGATTGTGGAATTAGAATAAAAGCATCTTCTATGACTATCTAAGCCATGAAATGAATTAGGCGCTGTTGTTTTCAGTGCAAACTCTTCTATTTTTTAAAGTGCATCGTCCAATTCCTTTTTATTTTGTGAAGACTTTAAAAACCTTAAAAAGATCTTCAAATTGTTTGTGCCTTGTATTTCTTTAAATCTTGTGTTTAAATATCATGTGCTGCTAGTTGCTAGTCATTTTCTCTATCCTCTGCACCAGACCCTCTCTTTCTCAGTAAAGGATATCCAGGGGATCTGGTTAGTCAAGGAGATAGAAGAGGAAGGTTACGAGGCTTTCTGGGAAACATTTTCTTTTTCCAGACAGAAGTGTTCAGAGGGAAAAGGTCCTTTCTCAGTTTGGCTCCATCTTTTTGTTTTAAATTGGGTCGTGTGAGGCTGCCTAGCTTGGACTGTGAGGGAATCTCTCGACAAATGAGGTGACAAGCCTGGGTAGGAAAATCCACAGGCGAGAAGGTGACAGAATGGAGAGATGGTCCTTCATGACCGAGTCACCAGGCCCACATTTCCCGTCAATCTCTTGACTTCTTGTTCTGTGATCTGATATCATTATTTACTGCGGAGGCCACTGTGAGTGGCTGCTCTGTTACTTGTCTCTGAAAACTCAATTCACTACATTAAAATCCAGCACTCTTCTTTTGGAATCTGGCTCCAGAACAAAGTGGAAGGTAATGATGGAGTATTTTTCAAAATTTCAGGGAGGTGTCCCTACACAGCAGAGAGCTATCTATAGGATGTAGGCGTTGGCTAAGGGGAGATCTGAGCTGCCGGATTCAGAGGACAGGTGTCCTCTCTCTTATTTTATTTTAAACATGCCTGTCATTTTTGCACGCTACTCTGTGTGGTTCTTTCAGCCAGGGAACACTGCTGAGCACCCGCTCACGTGCTGTGTGGAATGCAAACTGCAGGGTGCAAGGGTGGGAGGTGAGACGTGCTGGGCCTGAATTTAAGAGGGGGCACAGCTTCAGGCCTCGTCAGGCTGGGGTGGCTTGGAGTAACGACATCTTAATCGCTGATCTAAGCAGATCCGCTCCTCTCCCGCCGCCCGCTCCCCGCCTGCAGCACAGAAGGCGTACGGCTGGCTATCCCGGGTGGTCGCAGGTGAACCATGCTTAGCTCTCCTGGGTGGATGCAGCAGAGCCACGCTTTGCTCTCCCAGGCGAGCTGCGGCTCACTCTTCCGTTGAGCGCAGGTGAGCCACGCTCTACGGGAATCCTTGGGATCTCCATTCAATTTGAATCGCCTCCTTGTGTTTATTTGAAAGAATTTTTAAAAATGAAGCCTATGCACAATGAAACGAAGACAATTTACCGTTTTTACGTACACCACCGCTGCCGGACTGCGAGCAGGTCTCCTTCAGTGGAGCATCTGCAATAAGCCTTTATTGAACACCAAAGGTCAGAGCTGGAGCGCAGGTGGTGGTGCCCGGGCCCAGGTACCGCGCCCACGCCCCGCGCGCCGCACGCACGCGCACACGCACGCACGCACGGCGCGAGCCCGATGGCGTCAGCAACGCGCAGGCGCCCATCGGTCCCCGCGCTTTTCGGAGGCTGACGGCGTCAGCGACCGGCCGCAGGTAGGATGCCGTGACAGGAGGTGGGGCAGGGGCCCTGCTGACCCTTGTGGAACATCAGGGTTGGGCGCGGGGGCGAGGCGGGCGGGTGCCTCTGGAATGCTGGGGGGTCGCGCGGCTGGGGCTTCCTGGGAGGCCGTGGGCGGCGGGAGTCAGACAATGGCTGTGCCCTTAGCGCCCTTCTCTTTTGCTTCTGTCTTAGGGTAGGGTGGCTTACCCGCCAGCCCAGAACCAGACTCATCCGTGATTAGGAAGGAGGGTCCCGGCGTGGACGGCGGCTTCCTTTGGCAGGGCCTGTCCAGGGGCGGGGCCGCTTGCCGCCGGCTTTTACCGGGGCCGGCGGGGCTCTGGGCGCCCACAGCCGGGAATCAGCTCCCCTGTGTCCAGGGCAAGCTCTTAACCTTTGTGATGAGAAAGAAGGGCTCATACCTTTGAGGGGTCATTGTGAGGAATCAGAAGAAGCAGTATTTTATAGAGTGTTCTCTAAGTGCTGAGACCCGTGTCGAGTGCCTTGCAGAATTAAAAGACCTCGTCAGCTCAGTGATGTTGCTGCGTTTCTTTTATAGGTGAAAACCGGCAGAAAGACATTAAGAGATTTTCCTACAGTCACTGCTGGCAGATGATAGAGCCAGGAACTGAACGCAGGCAGCCTGGCTCCAGACCCTGTGCTCTTAACTCCTCTTTTGCATCAAGAATAGAGTCCTATGAAAGACCTGTACAGTGCTTGGTACTGAGTAGGCACTCTGTCAGTATTTTAGTAGCTATTATTCTAAAGGACACTGTATTCTAGGTACTAAGACAGTGTAAATGTAATGGAAAACAATTCCTACCTGCAAAAGCCAACTAGGAAGAGAGATAACCACATTATTAAAATAATCAGAACATTGGCAAAATAAAGAAGAATGAAATGCAGTTCATATGACAGTGCTAATTAATTGTACTTTTTAGATCTAGGAAAGGCCATTAAGGTTAAATTGACTTGAAAATGGTAAGCAAGACAAGGGTTGTGTCACTGATCAGTGATGGCCAGTTTTTGGTTATCCATATTTGCTATTTAAATGATTGAATCGAAAGGAAGAAGTAAGACTTGGAAGATTAATATGGAAGGAAAAGGTAAAGGTGGAAAGGAGAAGGGGGTTTATTCTGAAAACAGTGACTAGAATTCTGAGGTACTGTAGAAACCCCAGGGTAACAGATGATAAAGTGGAATGAAGCCATGGAGAGGAAGAGAATGATAATACTAATTGTGAAAGTTTGTGTCGAGTGTTTTCTGAGTTACCTTTCTTTCAGTTTCTCATTTCCAGTATTGTATAAATGAGTTTAAAGGTCAAAATGGTACACTGAAGAGAGGGATGAACTGCTTGACAGGGGAGGTCAGATCTAGTTTTGACTCTAGCTTATCTAGCTTTACAGCTTTAAATAAATTACAGTGTCTTTAATTTAAAGCTCTGGATCTTAAGTTTTTAAACAAAGATTTGTGAACACCTACTTACAATATGACAAACTATTTGTAAGGCATGGGAGATAAATGCTGTATTAAACATGACTGTTGCACAAAAAGAACCTATTGATTATTAAGTTGTACTTACAAGTAATTTGGAAGGCAAAATTTCAAATACTTGAGCCTAAAAAGTAGGGTTTCTTGGTTTTCACTTAATTGAAATACTGTTAGGAAACTAAGAAAATTTTTAATACAATTTTCTTGTGATTATGTAAGTAAATTCAATATATTTAGCAATGTGATACAGAAACAGTTCTGTTTAAATGTAACAATGTGAAGAAGGTTATGCAAATAACTTGACAGAAGAAATCTAAAGTAAAATCATTTTACTAGTAGGTTAGCTTGTTCTCTTTATTGTAACAGTTTCACTTTTTAATACTTATGTGAAATTAGGAAACCGAGAAATATTCTAGGGCATTTTGTTTTCGGTGCTTTTATTCATGAATAAGTTATTAAAACCATTTAAACATGCTGTAGTTCAAATTTGTGATCCAGGCTGTTCAATCTGTGACCTAGGATAGCATCATCAAGGAGCATTGTGTACATGAAGAAGTGCACAGTACCTGGAGTGAAACTGCTTGTGTTCAATTTCTGGTACCATTCGTAACTGGCTGTGTGATCTCAAGTAAGTTCTTTAACTCTCTCAGCCTCAGTTTCTACATTTGTGTGATAGGGATAAAGAGAGTTTTCAGATTATTTTCATATTCATTACTTGATTTGATTCTCCCAGTGGTTCCTCTCACTTTGCAGATAAGAAAACTGAATAACCAGCTGGGTGCAGTGGCTCACACCCGTAATCCCAGCACTTTGGGAGGCCAAGGTGGGTGGATTACCTGAGGTCAGGAGTTTGAGACCAGCCTGACCAACATGGTGAAACCTTGTTTCTACTGAAAATACAAAACTTAGCTGGGTGTGGTGGTGGGTGCCTTTAATCCCAGCTACTTGGGAGGCTGGGGCAGGAGAATCACTTGAACCCAGGAGGCAGAGGTTGCAGTGAGCCAAGGTAGCACCACTGCACTCCAGCCTGGGTGACAGAGTGAGACTCCGTCTCAACGACAATAAAAAAGAAAACTGAAGACCCTTCAGTGATAGTAAAAGGCTCACTTAAGCTCATTCATCTAGTTTCTTTTACAGATCAGAGTTAAACCTCTTGTTTGTTTTGTTTTGCTTTATGTGTCTATAGTTCCATTGTTCTTTAATATTGCTTTTCTTTTTCTGATTAATTTTAAATCCTTTTCATCTAAACCTTATGAATGTTTTCCCCATTCACAGGTAAAATTATTATATAACTAAAACGATTTTACTTATAAAAATTATTTAATGAAGTCTTTAATTTTCAAGACTTCATATTGATAGGTCTTGAATACTTGAAATCTATGGTTAGCTAGATATTTCTCTTATAACCTGTACTTATAAATCTACCTTATAAATAAAAAGTCCAGTGTACCTTCCTTCAGATTAGCAGAGATTTTAAAACTATGTTTAAAGTATTATATCTTTGTTTTCTTCATACTGATTAATTTTCATTTTTGTTGTTTGTTGTAGAACCTCTAAAATGCAGACCTCCAGCTCTAGATCTGTGCACCTGAGTGAATGGCAGAAGAATTACTTTGCAATTACATCTGGCATATGTGCAGGACAGAAGGCAGATGCATACCGTGCACAGATATTACGCATTCAGTATGCATGGGCAAACTCTGAGATCTCCCAGGTCTGTGCTACCAAACTGTTCAAAAAATATGCAGAGAAATATTCTGCAATTATTGATTCTGACAATGTTGAGTCTGGCTTGAATAATTATGCAGAAAACATTTTGACTTTGGCAGGGTCTCAACAAACAGATAGTGACAAGTGGCAGTCTGGATTGTCAATAAATAATGTTTTCAAAATGAGTAGTGTACAGAAGATGATGCAAGCTGGCAAAAAATTCAGAGACTCTCTGTTGGAACCTGCTCATGCATCAGTGGTAATCCATAAGGAGGCCCCTGTCTTTGATCTTCCTAAATTTAGTGTTTGTGGTAGTTCTCAAGAGAGTGACCAGCGACCTAACTCAGCTCATGGTCGAGATAGGACCCAAGACTTCCCAGAGAGCAATCCTTTGACACTCCTTCAGAGTGTCCAGCCACCTATGGTGACTAACACTGCCAAGACTTGTCCTACATTCCCAGCACCTGTAGGTGAGTCAGCCACTGCAAAATTCCATGCCACGCCATTGTTTGCAAACGTCAAAAAGGAAAATCCCAGCTCTCCAAAAGAAAACATAGGACTTAATATGTTCTTATCTAATCAGTCTTGTTTTCCTGCTGCCTCTGAAAATCTGCAAAGAAAGTCTTTTTATGGTTCTAGTACCATTGATGCACTTTCCAATCCAGTACTGAATAAGTCTTATAGTAAAACAGAAGATAATGGCCAAAAGGAGGATAGCAGCCTACCTACTTTTAAAACTGCAAAAGAACAATTGTGGGTAGATCAGCAAAAAAAGTATCACCAACCTCAGCGTGCATCAGGGTCTTCATATGGTGGTGTAAAAAAGTCTTTAGGAGCTAGTAGGTCCCGAGGAATACTTGGAAAGTTTGTTCCTCCTATACCCAAGCAAGATGGGGGAGAGCAGAATGGAGGAATGCAGTATAAGCCTTATGGGGCAGGACCTACAGAACCAGCACATCCAGTTGATGAGCGTCTGAAGAACTTGGAGCCAAAGATGATTGAACTTATTATGAATGAGATTATAGATCATGGACCTCCAGTAAATTGGGAAGAGATTGCAGGGGTAGAATTTGCTAAAGCCACCATAAAGGAAATAGTTGTGTGGCCCATGTTGAGGCCAGACATCTTTACTGGTTTAAGGGGACCCCCTAAAGGAATTTTGCTCTTTGGTCCTCCTGGGACTGGTAAAACTCTAATTGGCAAGTGCATTGCTAGTCAGTCTGGGGCAACATTCTTTAGCATCTCTGCTTCATCCTTAACTTCTAAATGGGTAGGTGAGGGGGAGAAAATGGTCCGTGCGTTGTTTGCTGTTGCAAGGTGTCAGCAACCAGCTGTGATATTTATTGATGAAATTGATTCCCTGTTATCTCAACGGGGAGATGGTGAGCATGAATCTTCTAGAAGGATAAAAACAGAATTTTTAGTTCAATTAGATGGAGCAACAACATCTTCTGAAGATCGTATCCTAGTGGTGGGAGCAACAAATCGGCCACAAGAAATTGATGAGGCTGCCCGAAGAAGATTGGTGAAAAGGCTTTATATTCCACTCCCAGAAGCTTCATCCAGGAAACAGATAGTAATTAATCTAATGTCCAAAGAGCAGTGTTGCCTCAGTGAAGAAGAAATTGAACAGATTGTACAGCAGTCTGATGGGTTTTCAGGAGCAGACATGACACAGCTTTGCAGAGAGGCTTCTCTTGGTCCTATTCGCAGTTTACAAACTGCTGACATTGCTACCATAACACCAGATCAAGTTCGGCCAATAGCTTATATTGATTTTGAAAATGCTTTTAGAACTGTGCGACCTAGTGTTTCTCCAAAAGATTTAGAGCTTTATGAAAACTGGAACAAAACTTTTGGTTGTGGAAAGTAAATGGGATACTTGGAATTAAAAGAGGGCATCTCTGTAGTACAGTCTTTTTTATTTTTTAGCATAGAAAGCTGGGGATGTGTTAATTGTGTTTTTTAGAAAATATTCTGAATTCTGTACTTCAAATAATAGCTCAGATTTTACAACTAATTGCTGGCATATGTTCATGTAAGTTTTGCTTTCCATTTATTACCTGATGTGTAAGCCTATCTAAACAAAGTGAGAATGAACCTTTGTTTCTAAGAAGTCTTTCTCTTGAAGTTATATAACATGAAAAGTGAGCTCAAATTAATTTTTTTAGTTGAAGATTACATATAAAGTTATATCTGATTAATACCCATCTATTATTGAAGCGTGTTCCTTCCGATGGCCACATAATTCTTCATGTTGGCTAGTATAATGGTTTACATTTGGAACAGAGCATTGCTTAGTGTTATTTCAGCAGATTTAAGATTTCACTAAAAGCTAAAGTGCCAGTTTTTACTTTATTCTGTCAATTTGTTACCTCATGGTTTTTAATTTTTATCAGGACTAACGTTTTCAGAAATAGCAAGGTATGATCTAGTATTACAGATATATTAACAGAACTGAAAGCGTAATTAAGAGTGTTGGTTATTTTCAGGGAAGTTTGTGATACTTAACATTAATGTTTTATTTGACACTACAGCCTGTAATACTGCTCTCTTTCAAAAATCAGTGTTTTCAGATTTTTATACCAGACCCATTGTGTTTTATGAAACATATTCATTACAGAAACATGAGAAAATAGAGATAAGTAAAGAATAAAAATTACTGTTATCCTACCACTTTGCGGGACACACTATTAATATTTAAGCATAGATTCTTCCACATGTTTTGTTTTATACAGCAGGATTGTATAATGTGTTCTCTTTTGTAGCCTGCTCTCTAAAGCGTATCTTCACTTTCCATGTTAACATAAATGTCCTGTTATGATTGCCTAGGATTCCATGGATGGACTATAATTGAGTCATCTGGTAGAGGGCATAGAGGGTAGGATGTTAGGTTGTTCATCTTCTGTTTATTGTAAAGGAGCTATGTGGGATGCCATTTAGTGATCTTTTTCAAAATATATGTATAAATTTCTTGAGTAATTCTTGGATTAAAGAATATGCACTTTTGAAAGCTTTTGGCTTGCATTCTAAATTGTTCTCTTGAAAAGTAGTTCCTGTAAAACTCTATCTATCTGCACTGAATCAGAGGGACTATACTGTGGCAGCATTGGGCAGTAGGCAGTTTTGGTATTTATTGGCATTCTTTTGGCGCTTATTCAAAAAACTGAAGGTACCGAAGGTAGAGCAATGAACGACACAGACAAATATCCTTGGTCTCGTGGAGGTTACATTTAAGTTTGAATGTTTTCTCTTGTGAACAGTGCAACTTGAAATGTCCAATTAAAACACTTTTAGTTGCTGAATTTAGACAGTTTGTGTATGTGTATAGTTTAAATTTTTATTCTTGGTTTGCTTTCTGTTTTTATGTTAAAGGACTGTTGTTGCAATTTTTAGTTGTTCCCTTTTTAAGGTGGGGTTGTCTGTCTTTTATTAGAATTTGTTTTATGTTTTGTTTTTGAGACAGAGTCTTGCTGTGTTGTCTAGGCTCGAGTGTAGTGATGTGATCTTGGCTCACTGCAACCTTTGCCTTCTGGGTTCCAGTGATTCTTGTGCTTCAGCCTCCCATGTAGCTGAGACCACAGCTGTACACCACCATGCCTGGCTAATTTTTATATTTTTAATAGAGATGGGGTTTCACCATGTTGCTTAGGCTGGTCTCGAACTCCTGGCCTCAAACTTGATCTACCTGCCTCAGTCCCCTGAAGTGCTGGGATTACAGGTGTTAGCCACCACACCTGGCATTTTTATTTGAATTTGGATGTTAAACTTCTTGTCTTTAGTTCTTAGTTATATCTTGTAACATCTTAAAACATGTCGCCATATTCATTACTGTCTTTGTCCCTTTCTGTTTCTATATAAACAGCACTATAGCCTTGGGTTCTTTGGTATTGATGTCAAGGAATTCTCTAGTTTTTCTTTCTTGATATTAATTGCATATCACTCCTGCCCTCTTGGGTCTTACAATTACTGTGGCTATTTAGATTTATCAGCATTTGCCCTCTAGGTGTTAATGTTTTGTTTAGCTCTGTAATTTGCTCTTAATATTTATTGTCAGTTTTTTCCAGTACATCTTCTGCCTTCTCTGACTTTAAGCTCCCTTGATCACCAACCACAGGGCCACTTCTTTCTGTGGAGTTTAGAAATTGTGACAAGGAGAGAAAGTCGAGTTGGTTTAGCTCATCTTGGATTAGGCAGAGCCCATGTTAGCTCAAGAAATGGCCCCTCTTGAATTAAAGTCTACTCTGTTAAATAAGAATCTAAACCTGAAAGGAATAGTCAGGATATTTTAAAGCTGGAAAGAAAATTTGAATTAGGGAGTCAAATTTTGTTTTTTCTGTGTTATACTACAGAAAAGCGTTCTTTGTCTCAGCACTGTGATTTTGAGTCTTCCTGAACTAGTTGGGCAGGAAGCTTACTAAAACTTTTAAGATTTCTTATTCTTGCCAAATGTGATTGTCTTGATTGAATATAATCTTGGGATTAAATTCTCTCAAGTGTGACACTGCAGTGTCTTTAGCCATTATTTCAGAAACATGAATGCTAGCAAGATATTTAATGTCTTTAAAAATTATATTTCCTTAGTAGAAATACATGTTTACCAAACATTTCACTTGGTTGTGGTATTAATGCTAACGGTTTTGACAGGAGTATGGGTGAGTATGGTGACTTATTCTAATTTATAATTTCAGGCCTTCTTAAATCTTTTTGACATCTAATAATTTATAATCCTTTTGATATGTATTCATTCTCTGGTAAATTTTTAATTTTTCTGAAATTTTAACTCATTTCTCAATTCTAAAATATCAAGTCAGCTTTTCATATTGACAGCTGATCTTGATAGAATCATAGTCTAAAGATCATGGGCTGTGGAGCCAAATAGACCTGTTGAATTCTGGCTGTCATTTACCGGTGACTGTTGGTTACTTAATTATTTAGTTTCAGTTCTAAAGTGAGAGTAGTTTATGTTTGTCTTGTTGGAGAGTGAGGATTAAATAGTAAAATACAGATTTATAAGGCCTGGTTCATGTTTTATGATTGTGCATCTTCTCTGAATCTGCCTTGATTTTGCTCTTGTTGCTGTGAAGGATCTTTTCAGTTATTTCGTGTGATTGTCCTAGCTCATTCTGCTTAGTGTTGGTGGGATTTGTATCATATTATTAGAGATCATATGCCATCTGTCTTTAGTTTTGTGGAAAAATTCTAATTCCAAAGAAACATCTCTTAATTATGTTTCTCTTTTTCTACACTTTAGAACTTTTTAATAGGTCTGCCCCAGATTATTATTTTTCTCTATTCATGCTTATATGTTATTTATTGGTCTCCATTGTTATTCTTCAGTGTTTTTTTTGGGACACTTTACAACCCACCTTTAGGGATCTGATTAAAAGAAAAGATTCTAAGTCCATGGCAAAAGGACAGGTCAGATAAAGATAACATCTTTAAACGTCCTTCTTATACTCCAAGTTCTTGACCTCAGTTCTGGAATTAGTATTGAGGGAGCATCTGGAGCACATTTTTTCTTCTTTTGTTTTCTTTTTTTTCCCCCCTCCCACTTCCCCTGGAGCACATTTTAAACAGTTTAAGCAGGTGGGGCTATCTTGAAGGTTTGCCCCAGCAGCCTGGGTGAATGGAGGGAGTCTTGGGAGAAAAAATGAGATGTAGTCACCACTTTTAACTATTGCCCTTAAAAAATACTTTTACAACACAGTCAGTTTATAATGGAAAGAGCATTACAATGGGCATTAGAAAACTGCCGGTGATTCTAACCTCAGACAGTCTGCGTGAACTCCCTAAGATCTGTGTGTGTGTTTTTTTTTAAGTGATAAAAGTGAGGGAGTTGTACTGGACAATCCTTAATTGACACATGCAGATTTCTGTTATTACTTACCAAAAATTTATGAATTTGAGAATTGCTTACAGAGTATCGGGTGCTGGGTACTGAGAGGTACAAAACAAAGTCTAGCCATATAAGGGCTAACTTTTAAGTATTGCTAATTTGGCTCATTACCAAAAAAAATAGGAAAACATGAAGAGAGGGCTTTATTAAGGAGTTAAGTCAGCATAATGGACCACTTAATATATAATAAATCACTTAATAAAAGGGAAAAAGAAAAATTAGGAAGTCCACATAAGGTGGTGCTTTATAAAGGCAGCATGCTGTGGTTAAGGACACTTGGGCCATGGATGTTTTGTGACAGCTGGGCTCAGGCATCTCAACAAGCAGCAGTGTGCCTGCTGACCAACAGGGCCTGCCATGGCCAGTGAAGCCTAGCGGTTAGACCTCTCTTCATCCATTTCTGCTCAGAAATGTAGAGATGACAGGGAAAATGTAGGCAAGTCCCAGATTCCTTGGATATGGGCAGGGCAAGCACTCAAATACTACAACCTGTGCAGTCAGTGAGTCCAGAGCAGAGCCTTGTTTCCTTCTTTGCTCCTTGTCTCCTTTGCTTGTTTTCACCCACTGTCCTGGACTGTCAGGCCCTGGTTCTCATCCCCATGTGTGAGAAGCCATGCTGTCCCAGAGAGGGACCCATCCACTTGGTAGTCCCATGCTTTAGTGTCAGAGTTGCACCTTACCTTTGTATCCAAGAAATGCATGCAGCTCAACTTACCCTTAAAAGGCGTCTAGGAAAAAACTACCCGACCTTTTTCTTTCCCCAGAAGAATATATTAGCTTAATAAGAAAAGGTATGGTATCAAACTTTCTGTTTAAAATAGTGGCCTAAGCTGCAAATTTACCTTTCCTGCCCATATGTGCAAAATATTCATTGAAATGAAAAAATATACACTAAAATCCAATGTGATGTTGGAAAAGAGAAGGATACCATTTTAAATATGACAGGTGTTTCTGGAGGTTACAAAGCAAATGGTAGTAGGTTGTTGGAATCCCTGAGCTAAATAATGGCTGTGAAAACACCAGCTGAGATTGGTTATCTCTGCAGTGCCTGGGCTGTATCCCTAGCTTAGGCAACAAAATAGGCTGTGGGCCAGTGTTCTGGTATCTTAAAAGATTGCCAAGACAGGTCTTGCAGAGCGCAGGCCCACAAGCCACTGGGAAGTGGATTTCCCTAAATCTGGGAGCCATTTACAGTTACCTGGCTTTTGTGGGCCCTGCAGCCTGAGAAGTGAGTCAGGGTGGCAGGTACTTCTGGTTGCCACGTTAGACAGAACAGAAGCACAAGTATTTGATGAAGCAGTGGAACTTAATGTAGCAAACTCCTGTCTCACTTGATAACGTTTTACCAACTTCCACATTTTTTTAAGGGTTGACCTCCTTTTCCTACAGTTCTCTATATCCTTGCCACTGACACATGCAGGCTTATGCCAAGACATAGAGGAGGTCATGCTCACACCACAGTTAACACATCTCTCTCTGTCAATGGCTGAGCAGTATGAAAGACAATTGCTAAGAAAGATTTTCTCTCTCAGCATACTGATCACTTTTAAAGTATAAGTTAGCAATACTTCCTCATGCAAAAGTCTTCCAACAGATTCCCGTTGAAGTGAAAATAAAATACAAATTCCTTCCTAGAGCCAAATACAATTTCTCTTCAGTCTCCTTTCTTACTTTGCTTCATCCCACTGGATCTTAAGGTGAACAAACATGTTTCCCAAACAGAAAGTATAGTACGCAGAATTCTGAAGACGTTCCTCCAAGAGACCTATCCTCTGCTTATTCAATCAAATCTAGGCCCTGCTGAGAAGGGAACTTGTAGAGTTAATGTGGTTACAGACCTTTAGATAGGGAGGTTATCTTGAATTATTTGTGTAGGGCCAATCTAATTTCGTAAGTCCTTAAAAGCAGAGAATGTTCTCTGGCTGGTTGGGGAAGAGGAAGGCTGAAGAGGCAGAAGAAAGATGTGGCAGAGAGAACGTCCACGATTCCAAGCATGAGAAGGATTTGCTCTGCAGTTGCAGCTCCGTGATGCAGCAGTCCAAGCGCAAGGGCAAGAGAGAAGCCTCCAGATAATAGCCAATGCAAAGCAGAGATGTCAGTCCTACAACTGCATAGAAGTGAATTCTCAGCAACCTAAATGAGCCAGGAAGCCTCCCCAGAGATTCCAGATGCAAGTCCAGGTCAGCTGACACCTTGATTTTAGTCTTTAGAACCCAGAGCAGAGAAACCCAGTAGAGCTTCCCAGACTTGTGATATACAGACTGTGGGTTCTAAGCTGTAACTGTGTGTGGTTCTAAGCTGGTAAGTTTGTTGTAGTTTATCACAGCAGTGTGGGGTAGGGAACATTACACTGTTCTTTGAGTGTGGAAAGCTCTTCCTTACAGCTTCTTCAAGTTAGTAAAATATGATTTCTCCAGCAAGGCCTTCTATGACCACTATGAGATGGCCTCCACTAACTTCCAACACATGCATGTCTATCACTATCATATTTTCCTACATTTTTTGTTGGTAACTGTTACTAACTGAAAATACTTTCGCTGTGGTTAAGGATACTTGGGCCATTGGTGTTTTGCGACAGCTGGGCTCAGTCATCTCAACAAGCAGCAGTGTGTCTGCTGACCAACAGGGCCCGCCCAGCCAGTGAAGCCTAGCCGTTAGAGCTCTCTTCAAGTTAGTAAAATATAATTTCCCCGACAAGGCCTTCTATGACCACTGTTTGTAAGATAGCCTCCACTAACTTCCAACACATGTGTGTCTTTGTCTCTAATCCTATGTCACAACCACTAGAAGGTTCTTTCCAGCCAGGGACTTTATGTTCACTTCACAACCATGCAAGATTCATGAGACTTCTGAAAAACTCAACTTTGTGAGAGGCACACAGAGAGGCAGCATTGATTCAGGAGACTGAGCAGAGCTTTAAAAAGTCTTGATCCCAGAAGACATGGTAGCCACCAAATTAAAATAGCTCTTGTATTAGTATATTGTTGCGTAACAATATCAGCACAAACTTAGTGATTTTTTTTTTTTTGAGATGGAATCTTACTCTGTCGCCAGGCTGGAGTGCAGTGACGCGATCTCGGCTCACTGCAGTCTCCGTTGGCTCACTGCAGTCTCTGCCTCCCGGGTTGAAGCCATTCTGCCTCAGCCTCCTGAGTAGCTGGGACTACAGGTGTACACCACCACACCCAGCTAGTTTTTATATTTTTAGTAGAAACGGTGTTTCACCACGTTGTCCAGGATAATCTCCATCTCCTGACCTCATTATCCTCCCACCTCAGCCTCCCAAAGTGCTGGTGTTACAGGTGTGAGGCACCACGCCCAGTCAAACTTAGTGACTTTAAACAACACACATTAATGACCTTGCAGTTTTTGTGGGTCAGGCTTAGCTGGGTCCTCTGCTTCAGGTACCCATAGGGCTGCAATGAAGGTGTTGATCAGGGCTATGTTCTCATCTGAGGCTTGTTGGGGAAGGATCCACTTCTCAGCTCATGTGGTTATTGGGCAATGTTCAGTTCCTTACAGATGACTAGACAAAGGGCCTCAGTTCTTCCCATCTGTTGGCTGGAGGTTGCCCTCAGTTCCTTGCCAGGTAGGCATTCCAACATGGCTGCTTGCTTCCCCAAAGCAGGGGAGAGAGCTTTTCCAGCAGCACAGACGGTATTATCTTCTGTAATGTAATCACACAGATGACCCTTTGTCACCTTTGCTGTATTCTGTTGGGTGAGAGCAAGACACAGGTCCTTCCCACTCTCAGGGAAGGGTATTAAAAATGACAGTTACCAGAAGGCAGGGATCATGGGGCCTGCTTCACAGTCTATCACAGCTATGAAGTAAAGGTTCAGGAAACAGAAGAGTTCTAATTGTTCAAATAAAAATCTTAATGGAAAGACTGATTTTTTTAAAATGAAAAGGGCTGAAACAAGATAGATAAAAGGAAGAATAAGCTGTGAAATTATTTTACAATCTTCAGCAGACAGAGCTGGAGTGAGGAGTTAAGTAGTACGATAGATTCCAGGAAATTAGTATCCATATAATGAGGAATCTATAGAAAGTAAAAAGGAGAGAGGGAGATTATAATCACATTATTAACAGATAATTTTTCTGAGTGAAATACATAATTCATATCAAAAGCATCTAATGAGCGTGTGGTGTTATGATATATATAGATTTTTCATCCAGGGTTCTTTGGCTCATAACTCCCACAGCATTTATATAGTTTTTTATGATGTTAGATGTGTTAGGCCTCCTTCCACTCTAATGTTCTTCCACCTTTCAGATTGTGGATCTTAAAACTCTCATAAAACTCCAAGAGGACAGGGTTCAGAAAGCTTCCCAATAGCTGAGCATGTGGAGGTTCCTGGAGGGTGGTACGCCCAGGGAGGGCATGGAAGCTCCAAGCTCCTTCCCCCATACTTGCCCTAGTGTTTCTTTATCTGTATTTTTTCCAGTATAGAGCAATAAACTGATGAACTAAGCAAGTGTTTCCCTGAGTTCTGTAAGGCGCTCCTGCAAATTCATTGAACCCAAAGAAGGGGTCATGGGAACCTTAACTTGAAGCTGGTTGGTCAGAAGTTCTGAAGGCCCAGACTTGGTGACTGGTATGGAGGAGGATTCTTGGGGACTGACCCCTCAGCCTGTGGGATCTGACACTATCTCTAGAAACAGTGTTGGAATTGAATTAGAGGGCATGCAGCTGGTGTCTGCTGATGGGTGTATGGGGGGAAAAAAACTCACATTTGATAACAGACGTCTTCTGTGTTGATTGTTATCATGTAAGAGTAGAGGAAAAGTGTGGTTAGAGGGAGTTTTTTTTAAACAGTGTTAAGCAAGACTTGGGGATGGATTGAGACATATCTTGGTAAAGTCTCTGAGCCTGGGGAAAGAGCAAGAGAGCGCAAGAGAGCACAAGCAAACAGGCAATCTATAAAAGACTGAAGTGTCAAATAACATTAAATACTGGAAAGTTATAGGCACAGTGGCTCACACCTGTAATCCCAACACTTTGGGAGGCTGAGGTGAGAGGATCACTAAAGACCAGGAGACCAGCCTGGGCAACAGTGAGACCTCCATCTCTACAAAAATAAATTAGCCAAGTGTGGTGGCATATGCACGTAATCCCAGAGACTCGGGAAGCTGAGGTAAAAGAATCACTTGAGCCTAGGAGTTCGAGGCTGCAGTGAGTCATGTTTTTACCAACGCACTTTATCCTTGGTTACAGATTGAGAACCTTTCTAAAAAGAAAACAATAATAATAATGATAATAAAACTGCTTACAAAGTTCTGGGAAAAATAATTTTGTGATTATTTTTGTAGATCTAAGATGTCAAATGGGGGACTACAGTAAAGTCTTATTTAGACACAATGGACCCCCAAATTATCATTCATATATTCTTTCTGTGGAAAAAGGGAAAAAGAATGGCTTAGGCAAATGAAAAATGAATCAGGATAAAGAAGTCAGCAAAAGGAAAGCTATAGTACATACCAAGCTACCATGAGCAAAGGAACCAGCCAACCCTGTGACTGTCTAAATAATTCTTGACAATATAGTTGTACAGTTTAATACAACTGTTAAAATGAATTCCTGAAATAAAAACAACATTAAAAATATCCAAAACTAAAATTCTAGAAGATTTCAACAAACAGAAATAAAATATAGGAAAAATAAAACAGCTGCTCATATTTTATTGTGTTATGTTTTGTTTGAGGGAGTTTGGCATATGTTCAGGTAAGTCTTGATGTTGAGAGAAAGTATGTAGGTTTTGGGTTAGGACCAGGGCATTGAGATTGAAAGGTGGGCCCCACGGCAGGCACAAGATGAGGGATTTGAAGTGAAGCCTGTGTGGTGGGTTGGGGTGGGTCAAGCTTTGGCCTCATAACAGCAAGGGCAGAAGGCAGTCAGGAGGCCAGGGGGTGAGGACATTGCAGGGAACCCTACTCGAGCCATGTGCTTTATCCACTAATCTTTTTAAAATATTTTTTTTACTTTATTTTTTATATGGAATACTTCATGAATTTGCATGTATCTAACATTGCATTTTAGTTTATTTATTTTATGCCTGTTTAATACTTGAGGTAGATAGATGACTTTGTATTAATAAATGATCAGCTATTTTACAAATGTTACTTCTTTCATTTAAATAAAAAGTATTCAATCAGTATTTCTAAAACATCTAACTAAACATATATAACATGAATATAAATATATTAAATATGTATATATCATGTAAAGATCAAAACAAAACTTGTTTATATGTGTTTGTTTATGTCTAAAATGTAAGTGTAACTGTTAGTAAAATAGAAATAGGACATAGATCAGAAATGGGATATGAAACTTCCAAATCATAAGAGAAAAAAATAAAAACAAAGGAAACCCAATTAATTCAGTGAAATTGAGAAAAAAAATGTTTATAGTTGAAGAGAAACTCATAAAAGCTTAATAAAGAGAACATTTTAAATGTCAAGAAGAAGAGCAGATATTTCAGGATTCACAATAAATGCAAAAACTCCTTGATTAATAAGCAAAGCCTCCTAGATTAGGTAAAAAGGCAACATTTAATTACATTATCTTTATAAAATGAAATAGAAATATTGAAAATGAAGGAATAGAAGTATAAACAGGAAAGTGCCAACAAAGATCAGGAACAAGGCTTTTAATACCAGAAAAAGGAGGAATCAAGGTAAAAAGCAATAAAGTAGATAGAGAAAAATATTTTATGCTGATAGGAAGTTACTGCCTTTACATCCGTCATAAACCTTTACACATTGAACTATAAGCATTCAAACACAAATTTAAAGAAAATACCAGTCACAGACATTTACACATTCAGCTAAAAGCCTAAAAATATAAATTTAAAATTAAAAAAATTATTAAAATACTAGCATAACATCTGGAAATAGTGACATTTTCCAGGGTTGGCAAAAGTTTGGAGAGTAAGATGTTGCAGAATGTAGGTAAACCCAGCCTTTTTGGATAGGAATCTGGTAATATCTGCCAAAAATGATTCCACTTCTAGGAATCTATACTACATGCATAAGTTCACTGAGATATTTTAATATGTAAAAAAACAGATGGCTTAAATATCCATCAGTGAAAGATAGCTGAATCTGTTCTATGATCTGTGCAGTGGATTTTAAAAATCAAGTGAATGTGCACTGATTGATAGGGAAAGAGCTCCAAGTTCTATGTTCAGTGAAAAAAGCAAGCTGCACGTAGTTCGTGTACTTAATATACGTAAGTAAAGGAATGCAAAAGCTCCAGAAGGGCATACAATGACAGTTAAAAGTGTTTACCTCTCTGGGGGTAGGCGTTGTAAGAGGGAGGAAGATTTCCATGTTTGACTTCACTTACACATTCAATATGGTTGTTTTGTTTACAATGATAATCTACTTTTTTATAATTAAAAAACTCAACGAAATACTATTTTTAAAGTACTGAACATAGCTTTCTTAAATAATTAAACAATATTTTTTTTCAACAGGCACCACTAGATTTGTTTGGCGATGCAAGTGGTAAGAATTCAAAGTCCCTATTACAAATTCCTCTCAGAAAACATCATGCATTGCATTTAGGAAATGGGGCTGAAAAGATGATGACCAAACAAAAAATGAATCTTTGAAAAACAGGTTGAAAGTCTCCATGTTTTACACACATATAAGATTGTATTTAGAAGTAAACCTCTCAGAATCAGAAACCTTAGCAAATAGTCATTCATCCAACTCCAAATTGAGCAAACCTACTGAAATTGCTTTAAAAAGTAGTTGTGAGGCAAATATGGATTTCATCTGCATTTTAACAAACTGAACGTTCAGAAACCCATTTTACAAAGGAATCTTTGAGCAAGCAACATATATGCATAACATTACATCTGTGACCACAGAAGTGGATAAATTCTATTTTACTGGAGTTTGGGATGCAGAGACTGTTGAGCTCTCACATTTGGAAGAAATAGCATGACTATATACATGCTTCTGACCTGGTGGAACAATGCAACCCCCAAGTGCATGATAAGCATCTGGAGGCATAATTTCACAAAATACAGAAAATTGCTGTAAAACCAGGGCCTGATTGTAATTTAAGGGAAATGGTGCAGATAAATCTATTTTAATGGATAAGCTTAGTAGATGCAAAATAAATATGTCAGCACTTCATTATTTATTCCTTTCAACTGGTCAAAATTAGAATGGAAAGTGCACACAATATCCACATTAGAATTGTACACATAGAAATGAAAAAACTTTTTTCTAAGGCATGTTAGTACTTTGGAAAAACTTAATCCTAGTCAAGGCTTAATTTCAAGTCTCTGTCTCTTTTTCAATTCCACTGCATAATCTACTGAGCACATTTTTATGTCAGACATTTCCTAAGCAGTCAAGTTACTCACCACTGAATAGAGTTCATGAATTCTCTTTTGCTCAAGTGAGTCTCTTTTGACATGGTGGAGTTGATTATTTCATTCAGTATAAAATAAGTCAGGGAGACTGGAGAGATCCTCACCTGGGATCACTGCCAGACAACGGAGTGGTGATGTCTGTGATAATGAGCCCAGTCTGAGTACACTTCCAAGGCTGTTTTGCGTTCCAATCTGGCAAGTTTTGGTTTATTGGCAGTGATACTGAAGCCGGCTTCTCTTTGTTGCAGCCTGTGAAATAAACTTTATTAGTAAGGATCTCCTAAAATAATATCCAAATTTAGGATCAAGTCATAGATATCTAGTTTCAGAAGTGAGGAATTCAATATAGTATTTCCTTTAATTAAATCGTGCTAATTTATGTAAACATAGTAGGTACTTTATAATGTTCTGGAGAAAATATGACATTTTTTAAAAGCAAGGAAAAAATTTCCCCGGTAACATGATAAATGATGTTATCAGCTTAAGACTTGTTATTAACTTTAAACAGGAGAAAATATATTAAATGAATAAAGATAAATTTGCATAAGAAACAAAACTACATTTTCTGAGGTAACCATAAAATTTTGTACAGGCCCGGGGTCAAAAAGTAAAACATCTCAAACTGTCTCTAAAAAGTAGTAGAACTTAACAGTCTCTGTGTTCCTTGTCTCTTCTTCATGTTCGCTGTGTTTTATTTGTTTATTTAATTAATGTTTATTTTTTGAGATGAAGTCTCGCTCTTTCACGTAGGCTGGAGTGCAGTGGCACAATCTTGGCTCACTGCGACCTTCGCCTCCTGGGTTCAAGCGATTCTCCTGCCTCAACCTCCCAAATAACTGGGACTACAGATGCCCACCACCATGACACAATTCTAATTTTTGTATTTTTAGTAGAGACAGGGTTTTACCAAGTTGGCCAGGCTCGTCTCGAACTTTGATCTTAGGTGATCCGCCTGCCTCAGCCTCCCAAATTGCTAGGATTACAGCCTGTGTTTTATTTTGCATGAAGATAATGTTCTCTACTTTTTACTATAAAGTCAATAAAATACTTCATTAAATAAATACTAAAGCAAATAATAAATTAAGTAAATAAAAACATATTAATTAAATAAATAATAAAGTACTTTATTGGCTTTTAAAAATAAACGACAACTCAGAAAATTTATCTTTATGAAATTTCATTTTGAAACTACAGTGAAAAGTTTCCTTATGGATTTCTGTAGTATGCTCCCAGCGCAGATTCTAAAGATTAGTGCAATCTTAATCTAAAAGAGATTTAATGCATATAATAAAAATTTAATTATTATAATATATGCTCATTGAAGAAAATCTGAAAAGTACACAATGCAAAATGGAGAAGAAAACAGACACAATTCTACAACTCAGAATGTTCTGGTGTATTTCACTCCAGATCATCCTTTCTGGACACACACACAAACACACAGCATAATACATTTTAATAAAGCTAGAATTACACTGTAGATACAATCATCATTAAAATGTCTCTATGTACCATATGCAGAACTCTACATTCCTAAAAACTCTTCAGGGGTGCATAGTTTTCCACTGAGTGGGTATACCATGCTTACTCAGCTGGTCCCTGGATGTTTCACTGTTGCAGAGGACAAGATCTTTAGGTGTTGAGAAATTCTTATAAGAACAGCAGAGAACCATATGGGCTTAAGAGAAATAAGGAGGTGATAGCCATAACAAGAGCCTCAGAAGCTTATTTTTGTCAGCACCTCAGTTCCTGGGTGTTTTTAGGGATCAGCAGCACCCTCATAACTGGATGAGACCCAGTGCCCACTGCTTTGAGGAGTTGCCCCTACCCCAGGCCCACTGCCTTGAGGATCTGCATGTTAACAAGACTCCTAGGTAATTCCAGTGCACGTTACAGTGTGAGAAGCTCTGGTTTCATGCAACAGAGAAAAGGATGTAACTGGAAAACTCTCAGCAATATTTCCAAATAGTATAAACAGCAGGCTATGGGTAGCATTCTTGAAATCATTTCAAGTCATAATATTCTTCACTAACATATCAGGTTAACTGTAAGGAATGGGATTTGGGGTTTGGAAAAAGGAAAGTTACGTTGAAATAGAGGGGGTAATCATCTTGGAGGTAGACTTTTTATCAGTCAAACCTTCAAATCTGTGCTTTGTCATTTCTTTCTTTCCATTTAGAATGCTGCCTCCTAGCCAGGGGTGAGATATCCTGTATATCTCTTATATTGATATTCTCACCTTTATGTCTTGATATCTTTTGTGTTTAATATGATATGATTGATTTTTTTTCTAGTAGCTTGCAGATTTTAAAGAATTATGAATTCCATAGTTATGCTTTCTCCTGTTTGCTCTTTATCTACTTCTTCTTTCATATCAGCTCTCAAAGTGTGGTTCACAGACCTCTGTGTTCCTTAAGTCCCTTTCAGGCGGTGTGGAAAGGTAAAACCCAGATATGACTTGCTTCCTCCTGTGTGCATATGTGCAATGATGTTGAAAAAGCAGTGGTGGGTAACACTGCTGGTGCCTGAATCATCACCGTGACTCCACACTATGCCAGTAGCCATTGTATTTTTCATTGCAACACATTCCTAGTTTTTCAAAAAATCCCCTTTTACTTAAGAATATCCTTGATTAAGCAGTAGAAGTTATTAGTTTTTTTATAATCTCAATCCATGTGTAAACATCTGGTATTTTGTGAGACAAAATGGAAATAGACATACAGCAAATCTACAGCGTATCACAGTACCTGTTTTCTTGAGGAAAAGCACTTGAATAATTATTTGAATTACAAGCTCAACTAGCCACTTCTTTGATGGAACACTTAAGTTTTTGGCAAAGATTTTCTTGTAAGTGAATAGAGTGAGCCTGTCACTTCAAGCAGAACAACTGAATATTTCTTCAAAATATAAAATTTAAGTTTCCAAAGAAGAATTGGAATTTTATGAAGCTTTTCATTGTAAGCAGCTTCCCAATACTTCAGGACGTTTCTGATGAGAACAGTGGTGAATAGATTTTGACATGGCCTCCGTAAATCCCTGCTTCCTGGGGCTCATGCCTTTTGACAGTCCTCTTGAATGGGGTGGGTACTTGTGACTTTCTTCTAGCCTACAGCATACAGCAAAGGTCATGGGCTATCAGTCCCATGATTGTGTTGTCTAAGACTTGGTCTTGCTAGAACATTCACTCTCACTCTCCTGCTGGCCATGAGAAAGCTAACTGCTGTGCTGTGAACTGCCTGCTGTGACAGCCACAAGATGGAATGGCCTCTAGGAGCTGAGGGCCACATCTGACCAGCAGGCAGCAAAACCCCTAACTTTTTAGTCATATAATCCCAAACAAATAAATTCTGCTAACCACTTGAGTGAGCTTGGAAATGGAATCTTTCCCAGTTGATCTTCCAGAAGAGAATGCAGCCTGGATGGCACTTTGAATGCACTCTGGCAAGACTCTGAAACAGAATCCAGCTAGGCTACATTTAGACTCCAAACCCATAGACATTGTGTGATTTGAAGTTTGTGGTACTTTGTTAGGCAACACTAGGTAACTAATACAGATTTTGGTATCTAGAAGTGGTTGGGGGCTGTCACAAATACCTACAAATGGGGCAGTGGCTTTGGAAGCAGGCCATGGTGGGAGACTGGAAGAATTTTAAGGACTATCACAGACAATACCTGAAGAAACTTGGGCAGACTGTTACTAGCTATGCAGGCTTTGGCACTGCCATTGAGGTCTCTAAAGAAAAGGAGAAGCATATTTTTAGATACTGGAAGAAGCAGAATCTTGTTATGTAGTGGCAGAAAGCTCAATGAAACTGTCTCCTGAAGTTCTATGAAAAGCTGAACTTGTAAATGATTAACTGAGCTATATCGCAAAAGGGATTTGCAAGCAAAGTGTTGAAGGTGCTGCCTTTTTGCTGTTTATAGTAAAATACAAGGACAGAGGTACATTGATAGAATAACTGCATAAAACAGAACCATGATTTGAGGACTTTGAAAAATCTTTAGCCTCGCCAAATGGCAAAGATGCCAACATGAAGAGATTTATTGTCAGGAAAATGCGCTCTGGGAGAAAAGCAGAGGGTGTAACTATACAACCATTTGCCAAAACCTTAGAAGGAATACAAGCTCAGAATATTCACTCACACACCCTCTCAATAAACTAGTGGGCCTCTGGGAAGTTTAAGGGAGCTGTCTGTCATGCCAAGAGGGCCAAGGTGGAGGAGGTATTATTACAAAAAGGTCTGTGGATGGGACTTGTGTCCAATGGCGTGAAATCCACAGAAAGTCCATAGAATATTTGAGAAAATTGTTCCAGCAGAAACATTGCCAGCTTAGACTGATGGGGACAGACAGAGTGAAAACAAAAGGCCACATCAGATTCCCAAATTTCACTGGCAGGAAAAAGGCTGATAAAACTGTTCACCCTCAAATGCCTTTTATGAAAATAGAAGGATGACCCAGAGGGCAGTGTTAAAAGTCAGAAGGCAAAGCCGAGAGTCACAAGTCATTTATTCTCAATAAGCTTAATTAAGAAACTCCTAACATTCACCTGATTGGATTTCAGAACTGTGATTGATTGGTGACTCTTTTGTACCTCCCCTGTATAGTAAGAATGAGTATAGCTATTATCCTCTGCCTGTCCACCTGTGTGTATAGGGTGAGATGGGGGCAGATTACTGATCTCTTTTGTTTCCCACATCCGCAGATCATGGCAAGGTGGGCCCCAGGAACTGTATTTATCTGGACCTGATGTAGATGATGAGATTGTGGACTTTGTGCTGAGGCTTGAATGGGCAGAGACATTTGGGAACCTTGGGAGGCATGAATGTATTTTGCATGTGTCATGGATGTGAATCACTGGGGGCCAGAGGGTGAACTCTGGCGGACAGACTCTAAGGTGGTCCATGTGAACCTTGCCTTCTGTTCATGTTTCTGTGTAATCTCCTCACCTTGAGTGTGTTTGGAACTTGAGACTTTCTGCTAATGGACAGAATTTAGAAGTGATAGGGTCTCACTTCTGTGACTAATTTACCAAAAGACTGTGGCTTCTGGCTTGTTCATCCTCTCTTGCTCTTTCACTCACTCTGATGCGCATCTGCTCCTATAATGGGAGCTGCCCTGTGGAGAGGCCCACTTGGCAAGGAACAGAGGGAGGCCTCAGGCCAACAGCCTGCAGGGAATTGAGGTTCTCAGTTCAACAGCCCATGAGGAACTGAGGCCGACAATCATAAAGCTTATACATGAACCCTCAGGTAGTTGAGTTTTCAGATAAGACCTCAGCCTAAACTGCTTGAGGCCTTGTGAGACACCTTGAGCCAGAAAACACAGCTAAATGCTCACAGACACGGCTAGATAATAAATACCTCATATTTCAAACTGCTAAGTTTTGGAGTCAGTTTTATGCAGCAGTAAATAGGCAGTAAAATGATATTTCTAGCACACCTGAGTTTGTGGTCCAAAATTCAAATATACTGCACTATTTGTGAGGTCACTGCTAACCATATGTATTTACCCCTAAAAATCTCATAGTGAAAGAAAGACTTATGGTTTACCTCCATAGATTCCAGAATATTCTTCCAATAGCTATTTTTTATGTAAAAACTAAGAGACCCTACTGCTTATTAGAAACTCGCTGGTTCATGCACTTTTTTGCCTGATTAAAATATCTCCTACCTTTTTCATTTTAAGATGCTTTTTATTTTGAAAATTTCAGACACAGAAGTTGCAAACATAACACAGAGTTCTTTTGTACTCTTACCCACTTGCCCCCATTAACAACACTGTACACAAGCATAATACATTGTCAACATCATCTGACACCTTTTTTGAATAGAAAAACAATTCTCTTTGGTAGATCTATTAGTAGGCTTTCACCCTACATGGAAAGTCTTTCTTATATTAGAACTTTTCCAGAAATGTGGCTGCAGATCTAACTAGTACTATCTAGAGGACAGGGCCCTCAGATCCCGACAACAAAATGAACCTCAGTGGGAATCTATACTTGCCAGCCAACGTGAACAGCGCAATAAAATGGTCCACTCATCAGGGCCTTGATGAGGCCTGCATCCCAGGGGGTGCTCATTCCCAGAGCTGCAGAGAGCCTTGGGGGCAGCAGGTGTGGGGAGCAGCTGGTGCTCTCAAAATAGCGGCTGCAGCAACAGCACAATGAAAATGGACAAAGTAGAGTCCCAGGAAGTAGGGAGGCACTGTTATTTGAATTCACATTATTGAGGTGATAATAAATGTCACTTCAATAATGTGTCTAGTGATAATAAATGTCACTTCAATAATGTCTCCGTGGACATTCTAAGTGTCAGACTTCACGTGAGCATGATTCAAGTTCTTTTCTAAATTATGAATTCTCTTTGCTTCACATCTCTCAGGATAGGCAAGCAAGCTTAACCAGAATTTCCAAGTTTAAAATCCCATAGAGATGTTTCCCTTAAGATGAAGCGTTGTATTCAATCTCACCAGTGCAAACTCTGGCAAAAACACAATGAACAGTATTGGGGCAAAGCAAAATAATGAGATACCTTTAAGGAAATAATCTACTTAGAAGATGGATGATAAAATTCTTTTTCAGATCCAGACACAGCAGCTACTATCCATGTATGGCTATTTAACTTAAATCTATTAAAATGAAATAAAATTAAAAATCAGTCCCTCAGTTGCACTGGCCCCATTCAGGAGCACATGTAGCTAGCGACTTCCATACTGGACAGCACAGATATGGAACATTTATTTTACTACAGATAATTTTCCTGGACAGCATCAACTTGCAGGATGCAAGAATCTGAAAGGGGCTAAGAGAAAAGAAAATATAACACAGCACATGAAGTGAGCGATGAACTGCAGCAGAGCTCTCTCAGAACCATTAATGTCAGAATGACATTTAGATATCTATTATCAGATAACTCACCAATTATCTCAGCAAAAATTTTGAATAATCTTCCTTTCCCCACTGATGTTTCTAATACCTCCTTTATTAGTCTTAGGGGACTCCGGGCAATCCCATCCTTTGGCAACTGGAATCGTGGCCACTCTCTATGTGAACGTTTTTCTTCTTTGAAGGAAAGATGGACTCGGAGTGGTGCCGCTAGGAAAGCATAGCACCGTGAGCCCTGGGTGGTTCTCATCACAAGAAGCATTTTTGTATAGTGAAAATAATATGATCAGATATGATACATGATATGACATGTCACAGGGAAGACTGCTTGAATGACAGGTTCAGCATAGGGACTCTGTACTGTCAGTGCGTGCCCACAAAAGGACAGTCTCTCCCCTCCAATCTTCAAGGTGAGGCAAGAGGGTGGCACTGCTTCCAATTCTCCCTCAAGTGTGTGGGCTCAGGACCCTCCCATGAGATGCCAAAGCACAGCTAACACCAAGCTGTGACGTTTAACAGACTTTGTGGGAATTTTGTGTTCATAGAAATAAGTTATTATGCATTAAATGGAAACTAGAAAATGATATAGTACATATTACTGTTCCTCAAGTTAACTGACCACAGACTGGAAGGGAGTCTCTCAGGGGCAGCTGGGGACATCTCAGCCAGATGACTCCCAGCCTTGGTGTTACAGAAGGCTGTTCACCTTACAACATAGGACCCTTAGCCTCATCCTCTTGCCCAGAGCCCAGACCCAATTGCTTCAAGCCCCCAAAGAATCCTTCCCTCCACAGTAAAAGTTCTTCTCTTCCTGCTCTAGGGTGATTGCAGCCAGAACGGTCTCTCTTTTCAAGAGAATCTTCCACTCCAGGAGCCAGGCAAAATCATGGAGAAGGCTGCAGAATGACAGGCCCTGAAGCTATGCACTGTTTACTTTGGGGGTGAACTGAGGACCATGGATATAGATACCCTAGCTTCACTTGCTGTCCCCACTGCTCCCAGAGCAAAAGAAGAAGCAGACCTGAGAAATGTCAGCAACCACACAAAGTACAGAAACCACCGGCACTCACCTGCATCATCAGTCTCCATTGGTGGAAACTCTACTGGTCACCTGCTACATTAATAATAATAGCTCATACTTATTGCGTGCTGTGTTGCAGACATGTTAATCCCTTGATATGCATTAAATGATTTGATCAGCACAACAGTCCTATGAGGCAGGTACTCTTATGTCAAAGTCTAATTTTCAGAGTTGAAACTTGACCCTGACAAACACTGGACGAGTCTCGTAGGGTTTCTGTGACAAATGACCGGCACAACAGAAATCTCTTCCCCCACAGTTCTGGAGGCTGGAAGTCCAACCTCAAGCTGGTGACAGCCCGCACTCCAGTGCTAGTGGCTCCCATGCTCCTCCGTCTGCCGCAGTGCTATTCCAGTCTCGGCCTCTGTCTTCACGTGGCCTTCTTCCCCTGAGACTGCGTGTCTGTCTGTGTCACTCTCTTTTCCTATAAAGACATCGGTCTTTGGATTGAGGGCCCATCCTAAATCCAGAATGATTTCCTCTTGATATCCTTAATGACCTCCACCATGACCCTACTTCCAAATAAGATCACATTCTGAGGATCCTGGTGGATGTGAATTTTTGGGAACACTGTGTAACCCAACACACAAAAAATAGCGAGGACTCATCAGGAGTTATTTAATGAGTTCATGGGGGATCAGCAGGATGTCAAGTTGATGAAAAGAGCACTTGAGAGGCTGAATATGCACATGCAGCCGGGAGAGGATTGCTGGAGCAGGTTTGCTAAGTTAGCAACAAAGTCTGTCGATGTCTTCAGGTCAATAAAGTGTAACTTTTGGGGTTATCTTCACTATTGGGCAGAAATGGGTTGAATCTCTACAGGACAAATGTACATGCATATCAGCAACTTTGCGGAATCTAGGGCCAAGTCAATGGCAATGCAGGTTAAGCATAAATGGATTCTCCTAGAGAATTAAAGGGTCCTTGGCTCGGTCTGTCAGTCTGTGTCCCAGTATGCCATGAAAAGGACACAGCCAATCATTCTCTTTTCTGTTTGGATCATTTATCTTAACAATTTTTATCCTCATCCTACAGACGAGAGATTTGGTTGCCTAATAATTATATCAATGATTCAGCCAATGGATTTAAGCTCCAAACCCAAGTCTGAATTTAGAGCTAAAATCTTTGCTAAATATATTTCTTCAGCTCTTTGGTTTTGAGACTTCTCACATTAGGTGTTCATTATTTGTTTTTGTCTGTAATATTCATAGAGTGAAGCAGAAACAAAGTCCTTTGTGTCATGGAATAAGAGCTACTGAGAATTAGCATGAAATACAATGTGGGCTGGGCGTGGTGGCTCACGCCTATAATCCCAGCACTTTGGGAGGCTGAGGTGGGTGGATCACGAGGTCAAGAGATCGAGACCATCCTGGCCAACATGGTAAAACCCCGTCTCTACTAAAAATACAAAAATTAGCTGGGCGTGGTGGCGCGCGTCTGTAGTCCCAGCTACTTGGGAGGCTGAGGCAGGAGAATTGCTTGAATCCGGGAGGCGGAGGTTGCAGTGAGCTGAGATCGTGCCACTGCACTCCAGCCTGGCACATGGGGACAAAGCAAGACTCTGTCTCAAAAAAAACAAAAAACAAAAATCAAAAATTAGCCAGGTGTTTGGCATGAGCCTGTAGTCCCAGCTACTTGGGAGGCTGAGGCGGAAGAGTCGTTGAACCCAGGAGGCGGAGGTTGCAGCGAGCCAAGACTGTGCCACTGTGCTCCAGCCTGGCAACAGAGCAAGACTCTGTCTCAAAAAAAAAAAAAAAAAGAAATACAGTGTGACTCAATTCCTGGCTTTAAAGTGAATGCATACAGGAAATCTTGTATTTTGGGTTAAACATTTGAGATTTTGGCCCTTTGTGAGGACCCAAATTCCAGGACAGGTAGTACTGTTAGCTGTGCTGAGGCCTGGATCTTATGGACACGTTGTGTGTGCTGGCCAGTCTTTCAGCCTAAAAGGTGAGCCTAGTATAAAATACACCATCGGCGTCCCGAATCTCTGCTCTTCACTACTCAGGATCTTAGCAGGGCACTCTATGTGGTGGTGTTTGTGAAGGTGGGGATCTGTAAATCTCCCTCGGCCCAAATTGCTTGTGAATGCCAAGTGCCTGTTCTATTCTGAAACACGCTTGTCTATGAATTACCAGAGATCATCAGCTTGCTTTGATGTTCACATATTTCCTAAAAGAAAACTCAGAATAGAAGATAGCCGGAACTTTCGAATGTCAGGGTGCTTTACCAATTCCAGTGATTCTGAGGAGACTTGACTATCTCCAATCACAGAAAGTTCGGTACCTTCCCAGGCATCTATTAGCCATCTCTCACCATGGAAAGTTCTTCTCTAGCTTTCATCCACTGCTCCAGTTCTTCCTTCTGTGTTCACATAGACTCAGTCTCATCTCTTTGTCATAATCATTGATTAAGTAAACATTTTTTTCACAACTACTGGCTTCAGTGGTGGTACAAAGATGAGTGAGACGTGGAGCCTGCCTTGAAGGAAGTCACAGTCCAGGGAGACCAGCAGACCACTCGTGGAAGTGATGTGGCTCCCAGGGCCTGCTCTCCCTTCACCGAGCATCGCAGCCTCTGCAGTGCCTGGTTGTCTGGGAGGATTACTGTTCCACAGGCTGGCTTCCTGGTTTATCTCTGGATCCAGTCCATTCATCTGAGAGCTGAATGTCTGGGCCAGGGTTGACCTCTGAGTTACTTTTTGACATCAGGCCTTCAGGCTACCTTGAATTGTCTAACAAGAAAAAGCCTGGAGAACCCTGTGAGGCGGTGCCTGGAGAGGGTGACTGCTGAGGACATAGACCACCTATGTCAGTGGTTCCCGGCCCTGGCTGCACCTGGGCAGCTTTGAAGCTACAGACCCTTCAGCACCCCCAGACACCTGATGTCGTTGTTTCGCCTGGGTCCTGAGCTTTTGTATTGAAAATGCTTACCACGTGATCCTATCATGCAGGCAGGGTTGAGAATGAAAGCATTACAAATATACAGGGTCTCTTATTTGAAGTCCCATGAAGGAGACATTTCTCTCAGAGTCAAGGGTAATGTACATTGTATTCTTCTAAAAGGAAAGCCATGGAACTAGTAACTAACGTATTTTAACCATTTGTTTTCATTTACATTAGCTCTGGTATTGATTTTTTGAACTTATATTTTCTTACATATGGGAAAAGATAGTTTTTGAGATGTTCACTTATTGTTTCTGCTTTCTTTTCTTCTTTCTCTTCCCATAACAGGTAGCTAAGTCTGTAGTTTCTTGCCTGGGAGGATATTTAAGATAGGTTTCTTAAATCTAACAAAGACAATAGGATGTGGGGAAAAGCGGTGCCTGAAGAAACTATGGAGAGAAGGGGGAATTCCCTTCAGACAAAAGAAATGCTTCTTTGGACTGCAAGAAGGAGAGAGAGAGAAAGAAGGAGGGTAGGGGAAAGACGGAGAGGAGAGAGATGGAAGGAGAGAAGAGAAAAAGAGAAGGGAAGAGAGAAGGGTAAGGGGCAGGGGAGATGGGGACTGGTCCACTGTCATACCTTTTTGGCAGTGCCCTAAGGCAATGAATAACAGAGCTTCAGAGGTGGGGCCACAATGCAACAGGAAGAACCAACTTTACCTCACGAAGGGTTCCTCAGCTCAGCACTGCCCCAGAGCAAGAGAGCCAGCAAAGCCAGAAGGACCAAGGAGAGGCCATCATCAGTGGAAAGATGGCAGCTAGTGCAGGGGACGCTTGGATCCCAGGCCTGTGTGAGGCCCTAGGAGCTCGGCAGCCTGAGTGGGGGGGTCCGGATTGCTGAGGCTGATTTTCTGCCATCTTAATATGACAAGGCCTGGAGATAAAATTAAAATAATTCATTAAAATAAAAAAGGAAGAAAGCAGAAATGTAACTTCTTGCACACCCGATATTGGGGACTGTTCTGTACTTAAAATCATGTCAAAGAATTTCTGAACTGAAGCGAGCCATAATTCAAACATTAACTAAATACAATTAAAAATAAAAGGCTGCCCCAAGTGTGGTCTGACTAGCACAGCAGTATCTGTGAGTCCAGATCAGTTGCCTACCCCAGCTTCATGGCTGTGTACCCCAGCTTCTGAGTGTTCTCCTGAGATGCTCTGGTGTTGCAGAGCCAGAGCCAAAGGCCTCCTGGGGATCGGCAGCATGCTCGGAAAAGCTCTCGAAACTCACGTGCAGTTTCAAAATGATTTCATCCCAGTCAGATCCCCAAACGTGCAAAGCAGCTTTGTTGAGGTATAATTGAGACGCAATAAACTCTACCTCTGTAAATTTGATAAATTTTAACAAATATATACACAGATAAAACCATCACCACAATAAAAATAAAACCCACATGCGTAATCCCCAAGTTCCTTGCCTTTGTCCTTTGGAAATTCCTTCCTCCCACCTCTGGCTCTCCCCTCAATCCCAGGCAACTACTGAACTGCAATAGTTTTCATGTATTAGTATTTTATATAAAGGGTCTTTTTTGTCTGACTTTTTTAGTGAAACATAAGTATTTTGAAGTTCATTCAGGTCGTTTTATGCATCGATGTTCATTCCTTTTCACTGATGAGTAGTATCCCATTGCATCGATGTACCATGATTTTTATCCATCTGAGTTGATGGATATTTGGGTTGTGTCTGACAAATAAAACGGGTATCAAGCGTGCTGAATTGCGGGGGCACGGTGGCACTTTGGGAGGCCGAGGTGGGAGGATCATGAGGTCAGGAGATGGAGACCATCCTGGCCATGGTGAAACCCCGTTGGTACTAAAATACAAAAAATTAGCCGGGCATGGTGGCGCGCGTCTGTAGTCCCAGCTACTCAGGAGGCTGAGGCAGGGGAATTGCTTGAATCCAGGAGACAGAGGTTGCAGTGAGCTGAGATCGCGCCACTGCACTCCAGCCTAGCAAAAGAGCAAAACTCCATCTCAAAAAAAAAAAAAGAAAACAAGAGTGCTGAATGATTCACTTGAATTTAGTTGCCCATTCAAAGATACAAGTGATTCAACACAAGAGAAGTAAAGGCTTCTGGTGGATGACGCCTTGTTTCATGGAATGAGAACAGGAAAGAAAAACGTGTGGAAGAGGGGTGTGGTCTAGAGGTCAGGAGGAATGCCTGTCTTCTCCTCAACTGTGTCCTCATCACAGTGGTGCTCCTGGGTCTCGCTGTCTGAAAGCTGGGCCTAACTCACTTCTAAGTGAGTCAATTTGGATAAGCAGATGACAAGATCTAAGTAGCGCTGAGGGTGTAGGAGTGAATGGGAGGCTGAGGGGCAGGGGAAGGGAGCTGCCTTTTTCCAAGACTTCCATGTGCTTGGCCCTATGTCCTTCCTCTGCCATCTCATTGCATCTTCACAGCCTCCTTTTTAGGCAGAGATTATTATTGTTAACTTTGCAGGCAAATATGAGGGCTCACAGACAGTAAATAACATGCCCAAGATCACCTGACTCACAATTTGCAGGTTGGGAATTTGAGCCCAGGTCTCTTGGCTTCCAGGGGCTGTTTTCTTTCATCCACTGTCTCCACGATGGCCTCGCAGGCTGTGCACGTGCAGGTGGCAGACAGCAGCGGCAGCCGTAAAGGGGCCAGCAGTTAGAAAAAGTGCATTCTGAACTGGGTTCTTAGCACATGAAGGCTCCTTACACCCCGTGTTCAGGCCTTGGCGAGGCTCAACTGAGGCAGGGTGGGTCTACAGGCCAGAGTAAGACGGGAGCATTCATCCAGGCCAGAAGGGTTCTGGACCACATAGCGACGGTCTCTGCACAACCCCTCTGGTGTGGGAGATAACCCTGCTCCAGATGTTAGCAGGGTTTATGCAAGAATTGATGTGAGTAGGCACAAAAGCTGGTCTTAACGGTAATTTTGAAGTCAAGCCCTAAGCAAAGAATCAACCTGGGTAGCAGCCCTGTGTCTACCCTTAACTTGGTAAGTGACCTGGGTAAGTTCCCCGCTGGCCCTCGGCTCAGCTTCTCCCTCTCCCCAGGAAGAGCTGGGTTAGGTTTGCAGGGGTCGGGGTGCAGCCCCTCCTCCCTGGAAATGGCATTGGTTAACTACATCCATTCCAGCCAGTCTTGCGTTCTTTCACCACTAGGTGGAGGGCGTCTCTCAGGTTTCCCCACTGCTCCCTGAAGGCCCTGGAGGCTATCTGACCCATCCCGCCATGAAAACCACTTTAAATGTTGACAGCTTTTTAAGGAATTCCAACTCAGATGTTAGGGAATATTCGGACAATTCATTTGCCCAAAAGCTCAAATTTTGGGTTTCTTCACTTTCTATTTTTCTATTTTAATATGCTGTACTTAGTTTTTTGTTTTCTTTTTTTTTT
>CAUYQU010027156.1:0-31174 GCA_963574635.1 Cheracebus regulus | reverse complement strand
TGACACTGCCCCCACGACATGCTGTCCTCCTTCCTAGGAGGGCAGTGGGCTTTTCAAATACCACACCCTAACAGCTATTTCTGGCCCCCTATGCAGCCCTGTAAACACACTTTTTGGCTTTTTTTTTTTTTTTTTTTTTTTGAGATGGAGTTGCACTTTTGTTGCCCAGGCTGGAGTGCAATGGAATAATCTTGGCTCACTGCCTGCAAACTTCACCTCCCCAGCTCAAGCAATTCTGCCTCAGCCTCCTGAGGAGCTGAGACTACAGACACTTGCCACCACACAGGACTAATTTTGTATTTTTAGTAGAGACCATGTTTCATCATGTCCAGACCGGCCTTGAACTACCAACCTCAAGTGATCTGCCTGCCTTGGCCTCCCAAAATACTGGGATTACCGGGCCAACCACACATGGAAACATTCTTACACTTGCTGAATAGGGTCTACTATTATCACACTCTCATGCCTCAGGTACTGCCTAAGGTTGTACACAGAGCTGTAATAAGATCAATGAGGCTAAGTATGCTCACAATCAGAATTAAATAATTGTCAATTCTCATCCCTGTTATTCATTTCTACATTTTTTTCTTCTACAGCACTTCCTGCTAACATGCCATACAATTTATTTATTTATTGAGACACAGTGTCACTCTGTTGCCCAGGCTAGAGTTCAGTGGCACGATTTCCGCTCACTGAAACCTCTGCCTCCCTGGTTCAAACGATTCTCCTGCCCCAGCCTCCCAAGTAGCTGAGATTACAGGCATGCATCACCATGCCCAGCTAATTTTTGTATTTTTATTAGAAACAGGGTTTTGTCATTTTGGCCAGGCTGGTCTTGAACTCCTGACCTCAGGTGATCCACCTGCCTTGGCCTCCCAAAGTGCTGGGATTACAGGCATGAGCCACCATGTCCAGCAAATTTACTTGTGTTTATAATCTGTATCCACAATTCCTCCCATAAAGCTTTTTCAGAGATAACTTACTTTTTAGAGATGGTCTCGCTGTGTAGCCTAGGCTGGAGTGTAGTGGTGCGATCAGAGCTCACTGCAGCCTCATAGTCCTGGGCTCAATCATTCCACCTCAGCCTTCCCAGTACAATTTTTAAGTTTTTATTTTTAGAGACAGAATTCTTGCTATGTTGCCCAGACTGGTCTTAACTCCTGGCTCTAGCGATCCTCCCACCTCAGTCTCCCACGTATCTGGGATTACAAGCACAATCCACTGCACCTGCTCAGAGATCTTTATTGTACACTGATACATCCAAGTGCCTAGAATGGGACCTGACACATGGTGGGCACTCAATAAGTTTTTATTGAACTAATGAATGATCATTGCTCCTTTGGAAGCCTACAACTCCACAGAAGCAGGAATCACAACCATCTTGTTCTAGACTTTATTTTCAAAGCCTAGCTTACTACTGATACACAATGGAAGTGCTAAAAGGTGGCTGAAGTAAAGAGGTAGCTTGAGTTAATTAATACACTGGGCCCACTAATGCTTTGTACAAGAAAGATAGATACCTAGCTGAGATTATTTATAGCATTGTTTCTGTGGAAGAATGTTTTTTTGTTTGTTTGGGACAGAGTCTCACTCTGTCACACAGGCTGGAGTGCAGTGGTGCAATCTCGGCTCACTGCAACGTCTGCACCCCGGGCTCAAGCGATCCTCCTGCCACAGCCTCCCGAGGAGCTGGGATTACAGGCATGCACCACCACTACCGGGTACTTTTTGTATGTTTAGTAAAGGTGGGGGTTTCACCATGTTGGCCAGGCTGGTCTCCAACTCCTGGCCTAAGTGTTCCACCTGTCTCAGCCTCCCAACGTGCTGGGATAACGGGCATGAGCCCCTGTGCCCGGCCTGTGAAAAAATGTTTTCTGAGCTTCAATTTGTATATATATTTATAGAACCAAACCAGTTCCCACATTGGCAGTGCAGGTAGGGCAGAACACACACAGACACCACTCACAATAGGGCTGCTCCCTTAGGCCTGGTCTTAACCAGCTCTAGGCCAGGTGAAGAGGCTAACTCAACCATGACTGCCTGTCTCGCCATTGCTTTCTTTTCAGATGCTCAGGGTCTAATCAGAGACTAATTCTCAACTGGGTGACCCAGAGACAGTTACATTATCTCGTTTCAATTTCCTTATCGGTAATAACAGGCATTTTAGTCTCACTTTTAGTTTGTCAGGAACAAGGCATGTAGAAGGTTTCACAGAGGGTCTGAAACAAAACCAACTCCTAACAAATGTTAGCCATTATGATTAATATTTTTCCTAGTTTTTTTGTCTTCCCTCTGCTCAATTTAACCTAATCAGGCCGGCGTGGTGGCTCATGTCTGTAATCTCAGCACTTCGGAAGGTCAAGGCGGGCGAGGATCACCTGAGGTCGGGAATTCTAGACCAGTTTGACTTAACAGGGAGAAAACCCGTCTCTACTAAAAATACAAAATTAGCCAGACGTGGTGGCGAATGCATGTAATCCCAGCTACTCGGGTGGCTGAGGCAGGAGAATCACTTGAACCTGGGAGGCGCAAGCTGCAGTGAGCTGAGACAGCGCCATTGCACTCCAGCCTAGGCGACTGAGCAAGATTCCGTCTCAAAAAAAAAAAAAAACAAAAAACAAAAAAAAAAAACCTAACCGAGGAAAGCAAGCTCCCACCCCCTCTCTGAGCATGCGCACCAACAGAATGGCCGCGCCCTTCCCTAATTAAATCATTAACCAAGGTGAGGGGAAGGAGGAAAAGGAGGCTTGGCTAAGTCCGCCCATGGTGTGATTAGGTTAAAAAGAAGTAAGGCACATTACATCATAGGTTAAAATGCCTGGAAAACTCCGCGATCTCCTTGCCAGAACTGCAGGCTCGCGAGCCCAAGCCTCCGAGAACTCAGGGATTGTCAAACCCGCCCCGGCTCTGCGCTAGCAGCGAGATTCAGGCATCGGCAGTTAACTGGGGAGGGAGATTACTGCCTAGCCGACTTTTCATTGGCCCAGAGTCACAAAGGCTGCCGGTTCTCCCCTTTTGGGTCGCTGAGTGGTTGAGGCCGGAAAACAACGCTCATCGTCATTGGCTGATCCGGGCTGTCAGTCCTTTCTCGTCTCGGCGGCGCGGCACAGCCCAGCGCGGCCTGTAGAGCAGTCGCAAGTCTGCTGCAGGGAGAAGATGGCGGTCGCAGTGAGAACTTTGCAGGAACAGCTAGAAAAGGCCAAAGAGAGCCTTAAAAACGTGGATGAGAATATTCGCAAGCTCACCGGGCGGGATCCGAATGACGTGAGGTAAGAGCCTAACGAGAACTCGGACTCGAAGAGGCAGCCCTCAGGTCGGGGTTAATTGGGGGTGGGGAAGGCGGCCAGTCTTCAGAAGGTTGGAACCTCGAGGCCTGTTCGCTTGGCGGCGGTAGAACCCTGTACTCGCTGAGGTGGAGAGGCCCCAGGCCGCACGTTAGAGTCCTGGTCTCCGGTCCCTGAGGAAGGAGAGCGAGGCCTGGGTGCATCGGCATGTTTTCTCTGCCTGTGAGAAGACCCGGAATGCTGATTCCCGCCCTCAGCCTTGCAGGCCCGGAACTGCAGCACAAAGCCCCTTACCGCTCCGGCGGACACCTGGCCCAGGGCTGGCCCCGAGACCCTGCCAGGACGCGACCTGCCGTCTCACCCCTGCCTCATGCCCACGTGCAGCTTCTTCGGGGATGGCGGGATGGGAACCTGATCCAGGCTTGTTAATGTGTGGGGGCATCGAGGTCAATATAATTTCTGTGATACTGGTCCTGGAGAAACGAGGAAGTTAAATGAAATAGTACTTCTTGTCCTGTTTCAGACACTTGGATTTATTTGAAACTCTCTTTTTGGAACTTTTGTGATTTTTCTCCTTATGATCCACATCTCTGAAAGTATGTGGTGCAACCAGATGTGTCTACATAGGATCTTGTACTGATTTGTAAATCTCTTACAGGCCCATCCAAGCCAGATTGCTGGCCCTTTCTGGTCCTGGTGGAGGTAGAGGACGTGGTAGTTTATTACTGAGGTAAGATTTCCCTTGCACTTTACTCATGCTGAAATTACTGGTACTTTTTATACTAAAGATACTGCTTTGGACAAAACTCGTGATAGTAACCCAGTGTTTGTTTTGTTTAATGCTTGTGACAGATTAGTTTTCTGTGTAAATAAATATAATTACCCTGAAAAACTAGAAGTTGAAGAATATATTAAGTGTACCAGTTTTGTGTGAACTTAATTCTTACAGTTTAAAGTAACACTATAAAAGCATTTTGGAATGAATGCCCATTGTTAGTTGGAAAGATTTTTAAAAGTTCAGCCATACCATATTCTCTTGTCAAATGGAAATGCCATTTATCTTGTATTTCAAGTGCTTTATTTTGAACATTTTTAATTTCAGGCGTGGATTCTCAGATAGTGGAGGAGGACCCCCAGCCAAACAGAGAGACCTTGAAGGGGCAGTCAGTAGGTAGGTTTTAAAAAAAGATTCCTGAAGGGCTCTTTAGTTTCTGCGGTAGCACATAGATATAAATATTTGTTAATAATATTGTTGTTTGAGCAGTATTAGAATTGAGTAGTATACCACTTTCCCCCCAAGTTCTCTTGGTATTTGCCTGAACTGAGACAACCAGTATTCCTCAAAACACAGTTCTGCACTCATGATAATCCAAGTTTTATCAAAATAAAGGTCATGTGAAGAGTAAAATTGGAAAGATTGTCAATTAGTACTATTTTTTCTGACTTGTACTTGAAAAGTTTAACCGGCTTGAAATAGTTAGAAAAGACAGGAGAGCAAAGTTGTTTTGGGCATTAGTTTACATATTTTATCCTTTCTGCTGGATGAAAGAATAAAATGGGATGGAGACTTAATAGAACAAAGCTTCTGGAAACAAGTCCTAGAAATAGAGGACATTAGCCCTTGGTGGGCAGTTACGTAAATATTTCAGTGGTCATTTAAATTAATTTTTGGCTAGGCACAGTGGCTCATGTCTATAAGCTCAGCACTTAGGGAGGCCAAAGCTGGCAGATTGCTTGAGCCGAGGAGTTCAAGACCGACCTGGGCACATGGTGAAATCCCATCCCTACAATAAGTACAGAAACGTTGGCCATGCATGCTGGCTCCTGCCTGTATAGTCCTAGCTACTTGGGAGGCTGAGGCGAGAGGATCACCTGAGCCCAGGAGGTCAAGGCCACAGTGAGCCATGATGGCGCTCTGCACTTCACCTTGGGTGCTATTATAGTGAAATCCTGTCTCAAAAAAATTAATTTTTTCTATAACAGGCTGGGCGGGGAGCGTCGGACCAGAAGAGAATCACGCCAGGAAAGTGACCCAGAGGATGATGATATTAAAAAGGTATTGAGATTGGAAGGACTTAAATGAATATGGTACTTTCGCTTTACTGCATTTAAAAGCATACCACCCATATTCTAGTTAAATTACTGAGATTTTCTTTTTCTGCAGCCAGCATTGCAGTCTTCAGTTGTAGCTACCTCCAAAGAGCGCACACGTAGAGACCTTATCCAGGATCAAAATATGGATGAAAAGGGAAAGCAAAGGTATCCCTCTGAGGGGGAAAAAACTACTGTGGAATAATGTTGTTATAAGAAAAATTAAGGGATTGTTCAAGTGCCGTGTAGTATTTCTTAGGAAATGATAGGTTTAATGAAATGGATTGTGTTGACATTACATTTTTTTATTCTGCTCTTTAGGAACCGGCGAATATTTGGCTTGTTGATGGGTACCCTTCAAAAATTTAAACAAGAATCCACTGTCGCTACGGAAAGGGTATTTATCCAAGTTTTGTTTTATATCATATATTGAAGTTGTCAGAGTAGTAGATTAACATTTTTTGGAAAAAGCCTCAAAGCTCTTTTAAAACTTAATTGTGGCCCAGCTTGGTGGCTCATGCCTGTAATCTCAGCACTTTGGAGGCCGAGGTGGGTGGATCACGAGGTCAGGAGTTTGAGACCAGCCTGGTCAACATGGTGAGACCCTGTCTCTACTACTAAAAATACAAAAAATTAGCTGGGCATGGTGGCAGGTGCCTGCAATCCCAGCTACTCAGGACGCTGAGGCAGGAGAATTGTTTGAACTCAGGAGGCAAAGGTTGCAGTGAGCCAAAATGGCGCCATTGCACTCCAGCCTGGGCTATGGGGTGAAACTCCATCTCAAAAAAACAAAACAGAACAAAAATACTTAATTGTAAGCCTAAAATAAAGCCAAGTAAAAATTAACAGCCTTACTTAAACATTGTGTTGCAATGTAACAGTTGTTGATATCATAGTTTAGTAGTGTTGAAATTTAGATATGTGGAAAAAAACTCAGTCTCCATTTCCTGAAAGAAATCACAGTCAGTACCAAGTGCTAAGTTCTAATTAGTTGGTATGCTGAATTGAAAACGTGAAGCGGCTGGGTGAGGTGGCTTACGCGTCTAATCCCAGCGCTTTGGGAGGCTGAGGCCGGTGGATCACCTGAGGTCAGGAGTTGGGAGACCAGCCTGGCCAACATAGTGAAACCCCGTCTCTACTAAAAATACAAAATTAGCCATGTGCGGTGGCATGCACCTGTAATCCCAGCTATTTGGGAGGCTGAGGCAGGAGAATCACTTGAACCTGAGAGGCATATGTTGCAGTGAGTGGAGATTATGCCATTGCACTCCAGCCTGAGCAAGAGGAGGAAACTCTTGTCTCTTGACAAGAGTGAAGCATATTCAGATACTTTTTTTTTTTAAGACAGATACTTTTTTTTTCTTAAACGGTTGGGGTGCTGCAGTGGCATTATCTTGGCTCATTGCAACCTGTGCTTCCTGGGCTCACGCAGTTTTCCAGCCTCAGCCTCCTGTGGAACTGGGACTATAGGCCCAATGCCTTTGCAAATTTTTTTTTTTTTTTTTTTTTTTGGTAGACACTGGGTTTCACCATGTTGCCCAGGCTGGGCTGAGCTCAAAGCAGTTCACCCACCTCGGCCTCCCAAAGTGCTGGGATGATGACAGGCATGAGCCAACTTGCTCAGCCTGCAGATACCTATACATAGTAAAAAAAAAAAATTGAGATGGAGTTTGGCTCTTCTTGCCCAGGCTGGAGTACAGTGACGTGATCTCAGCTCACTGCAACCTCAGCCTCTGGGTTCAAGTGATTCTTTTGCTTCAGCCTCCCAAGTAGCTGGGATTACAGGCATGTACAACTACGCCCTGCTAATTCTTTTGTATTTTTAATAGAGATGGGGTTTTACCATGTGGGTCAGACTGGTCTTAAGCTCCTCACTTCAGGTGATCCACCCGCCTTTGTAATGTTTCTCATAATTAAGATGTGTAATAATAGTTTTTTATTATAATTGAACTGAAATCAAATATACCTTGTCTTGTATCTATTTTAACACATAAGTATTAAAGCAAGATACTTAATTTTTAGCAAAAGCGACGCCAAGAAATTGAACAAAAACTTGAAGTTCAGGCAGAAGAAGAGAGAAAACAGGTTGAAAATGAAAGGAGAGAACTGTTTGAAGAGAGGCGTGCTAAACAGACAGAACTGCGGCTTTTGGAACAGAAAGTTGAGCTTGCGCAGCTGGTGAGTAATGATATGGAATTCTAAGATTGGTAATCCTTTAGGTTTACAAAAGCACTGACCTTTTACCTTTTCTTTAGCAAGAAGAATGGAATGAACATAATGCCAAAATAATTAAATATATAAGAACTAAGACAAAGCCCCATTTGTTTTATATTCCTGGAAGAATGTGTCCAGCTACCCAAAAACTAATAGAAGAGTCACAGAGAAAAATGAATGGTAAGTACATGAAGAGGTTCGTTGAATTTTTCTTAGTGGGTAAGGTAATACATTCATAGACACACATTTGTTTGTTTTCTAAAATAATTGTGATTCAGTGATTGATTTGCTGTGTTTGGTTTTTTTAAAATATAAGATATTCTGAGATGCTGATGAGTTGGTAATACAGGAATATTTTCATGATGGAATTTAATCTGCAAGTTATCTTGTAGGCAGTGCTTATGCATCTGTATTCCTTAAGCATTTGTGTAAGATTATTTTTTTTTGTATGCTACACTTAGTGTCCTGATAAAATGCTAATAAAACAAGACAAACATGAATATTGACAGTTTCTAGCTGGAACACAGATGGAAGGATAGACACTGCTGAGATGATGATTTGTCTCTTTGGGATAAAAAAAAATTGATATAATTTTATGTCAAAACCGGTTCTTTTTTACAGAAGTTTTACTTTTCATCAAACATAAAGATTGATCTTCATCAGTTAGAAAATATCTAGTTTTGTCCGCCACTAATTTTTAGTATGTAGATTTCCCGTGGATCTTTGCTTGTATAATTTTATGTGAGTTTGTGATTATAATTGCCATAATCTTTTGTCATCATCACTTTACAAAAACAAAGATGAAGCTTAATATCAATTTGTGACCAGTTGTAAAATTGTGGCTTTGAATTTCCTTAATCAGTAAATTTTACACATGTAAATTTTTATTTTTTAGCTTTGTTTGAAGGTAGACGCATTGAATTTGCAGAACAAATAAATAAAATGGAGGCTAGGCCTAGAAGACAATCAATGAAGGAAAAAGAGCATCAGGTGGTGCGTAATGAAGAACAGAAGGCGGAACAAGAAGAGGGTAAGGTGGCTCAGCGAGAGGAAGAGTTGGAGGAGACAGGTAATCAGCATAATGATGTAGAAATAGAGGAAGCAGGAGAGGAAGAGGAAAAGGAAATAGCGATTGTTCATAGCGATGCAGAGAAAGACCAGGAGGAGGAAGAACAAAAACAGGAAATGGAGGTTAAGATGGAGGAGGAAACTGAGGTAAGGGAAAGTGAGAAGCAGCAGGATAGTCAGCCTGAAGAAGTTATGGATGTACTAGAGATGGTTGAGAATGTCAAACATGTAATTCCTGACCAGGAGGTAATGGAAACTAATCAAGTTGAAAGTGTAGAACCTTCAGAAAATGAAGCTAGCAAAGAATTGGAACCAGAGATGGAATTTGAAATTGAGCCAGATAAAGAATGTAAATCCCTTTCTCCTGGGAAAGAGAACGTCAGTGCTTTAGACACAGAAAAGGAGTCTGAGGAAAAAGAAGAAAAAGAATCTGAGCCCCAACCTGAGCCTGTGGCTCAGCCCCAGCCCCAGCCTCATCTTCAGCCCCAGCCCCAGCCCCAGTCTCAGTCTCAGCCCCAGCCTCAGCCTCAGCTTCAGTCTCAGTCCCAACCAGTACTCCAGTCCCAGCCTCCCTCTCAGCTTGAGAATTTGTCATTAACTGTTTTACAGCCAACACCCCAAGTTACTCAGGAGCAAGGGCATTTAATGCCTGAGAGGAAGGAGTTTCCTGTAGAGTCTGTGAAACTCACTGAGGTACCAGTAGAGCCAGTCTTGACAGTACATCCAGAGAGCAAGAGCAAAACCAAAACTAGGAGCAGAAGTAGAGGTCGACCTAGAAATAAAACAAGCAAGAGTAGAAGTCGAAGTAGTAGCAGTAGTAGTTCTAGTAGCAGTTCAACCAGTAGCAGCAGTGGAAGTAGTTCCAGCAGTGGAAGTAGTAGCAGTCGCAGTAGTTCCAGTAGCAGCTCCAGCACAAGTGGCAGCAGCAGCAGAGATAGTAGCAGCAGCACTAGTAGTAGTAGTGAGAGTAGAAGTCGGAGTAGGGGCCGGGGACATAATAGAGATAGAAAGCACAGAAGGAGCGTGGATCGGAAGAGAAGGGATCCTTCAGGACTAGAAAGAAGTCACAAATCTTCAAAAGGCGGTAGTAGTAGAGATACAAAAGGATCAAAGGATAAGAATTCCCGGTCCGACAGAAAGAGGTCTATATCAGAAAGTAGTCGATCAGGCAAAAGATCTTCAAGAAGTGAAAGAGACCGAAAATCAGACAGGAAAGACAAAAGGCGTTAATGGAAGAAGCCAGGCTTTCTTAGCCATTCTTTGCAGCAGAAGATTTCTTGATGTAAAAGGATTACCTTTCCTTGTAAGGAGGATGCTGCCTTAAGAATTGCATGTTGTAAAAAATCTTTTTGGAAAATAGACTGTTTGTTTACCAGACATTCTTGTACTTTTTGCATAATTTTGTAAGAGTTATTTATCAAAATTATGTGAGGTCCCAAAATATGTAAAAATGATAATAATAAAAAAAGATTAACATCCCTTGTCATCTTTTTTAAATATCCTATACTCTTCAGTAAGAATCTGTATATTTTAATAGGCAAATCTTTAAGTCTGTTCCCTTCTAATTCTGTATCATACATTGCTTTTGTAGAAATAAATGTGTGTTTATTTCATTATTTTTGGGATGTCCTTGTTGACACTTGTATAATAAATATTCTCTTTATTGTTTTCAGCTTTTAACACTAGATACTGCACGTGATTAGAATGTTTTTGAAGGTTTCCTCGTTTTTATTTGCTTTAGACAATTTTGTGTTGTCAGAGTCAAATCTTTGCAGCTTTGAGGGGGAACAGTTCCCTTTAAAATCATTTGCTATTTTCAAATCTCCTTTATTGTTTTAATCTAAGCATTTTCCTCCCATTTCTCATATTTTAACCATATATTTGCTAGATACCTTTAAACAGTATGATCTGGTTGGCATTTTCTTCCTGATGATGAAAGCATCATTCTTTTGTCTTCATGGTTACTTGTGTGATTTATAGCATATACATCTGTTAAAGAAAAATCACTTCTTTTTAGGGGAGGGAGTTAGAAAAGTATCTTTCAGACTTGGTTTTTGAGTTTGTGTCTTGTCTTAACTTTTGTGTTGGCTCTAACTGAAACATGCCAATATGTGTTTTCAAGAATTTTGTTTAAGGAAGTATTGTATGGAAATCTACAAAATGAAGGAAGTTCATCTAGGCTTTAATATGTAAGCAAGATAACACACAAGTGTACCAAGTGGTTATTAACTTTGTTGTTTTACAAATTTGTATGAACTTGGAGTATCTGTTGCCCATTACTATACATGTGCAAATAAATGTGGCTTAGACTTGTGTGACTGCTTAAGACTAGTACTTGTATTAACTTTCTGATGCTTTATACAAGAGAGCACTTAAGTTGCAAATGACCTTTTTTGAGTTTAACATTGTAGCTTTAGCCTTGACTTTGAATATTCATTATGCCTTCCCTTGACAAGCAAATGGTTACAGTGAAAATGTGAAGAAGTATTTCCAATTAGTTTTTGTGTGTATATAACTCATTTGTGTAAGTGGATGTGTTAAAAGATCTCTTTTTTAAAAAAATCCTTTTATTGGAGTAATTATTAAAACAGTAAATGCATAGAACTTTGCAGAGCAATCTGTATCCATGAGCCAGTTCCACCACTAGTATCTTCATCTATGGCTTATTCAGCAAAATGTTTTATTTCTTGTGTTCCTTGGCAGGAAAGAGGTTGGTAAATAGTGAATTAAAGGGATGATCATAAAATTTAACCTGGTTAAAAAGCACCTTATTTGATGACTATTTGTATGCACTAAAATCCTTTGTACAAATTAAGTTTTGTCCACTCATCTGTACCTGGAAAATTTGAACAATTTTCATGTTGCTTATAGAAAAGACTAGTTTTGGCTTGAAGCTCTACTATTGGAGGGGTGGTAATGGGGGTATATTGAATGCTTGAGGGGACAGGAGTAATTTTCAGTAATTTCAGTTAAGTGCTACTGGTCGTAATATATGAAAGGAGTTTTTCTTATTTTTGTATGGAATGCTTGATGAATTTGCATGTCATCTTTGTCCAGGGGTCATTTAAATGTTTCTATCTTTTTTTTTTTTTTTTTAAAACAAAGTCTTACTCTTTCACCTAGGCTGGAGTGCAGTGCACAATCCATATGACTGCAGCCTCAGCCTCCTGGGCTCAAGGGATCCTCTCACCTCAGCCTACCAAGTAGTTAGGACAACAGGTGTGTACCACCATACCCAGTTAATTTTTTTATTTTTTGTAGAGACGGGATCTCACTTTTTTATTTTTTGAAGAGACGGGATCTCACTACATTGCCCAGGCTGTTCTCGAACTCTTGGGCTCAAGCGATATTCTTGCCTTGGGCTCTGAAAGTGCTAGGATTACAGGCATGAGCCACCACTCTTGGCCTATGTTGTTTCAATTTTAGTATGTGCTACTGAATCAATCACAGGAATTTTAATAACATCGTACTGACATTTTAAAGTGGTATGCATTTTTAGATTGGAAGCTTTAATTTTTAAGATTAAGATTTTAGATTTTTTATGTTTCTGAGCAGTGCTTTATCCTTGGACTAAAATTTTATGGAACTTAATGTTGAGAGAACCATGGAATTGTACACTTGAAAAGACACAAGGAATAAGAATACCAAAGTAATGACACTTTCCTAGGGGGAAAAGGCATACAATAGTCCTCCTACTAGAGATTACAAACTAGTGTTTATGGTTGAGTGCAGTGGCCTGTAATTCCCAACACTTTGGGAGGCTGAGATGGGAAGAATTGCTTGAGCTCAGGAGCTGGAGACCAGCTTGGGCAACATGGCAAAAACCTGTCTATAAAAAATAGAAAAACTAGCTGAGTGTGGTGGCATGAGCCTGAGTCCTAGCTACTCTGGAGGCTGAGGCAGGAGGATTGGTTGAGCCCAGGAGGTTGAGGCTGCAGTAGCTATGATCACACTGTTGCACTCCAGCCTGGGTGACAGAGTGAGACTGTGTCTAAGAAATAACAAGAGAACCCAAATACTGTTTATGGAAAACTTAGCAGCTGAAAGGGGATAGAGATGGTCACTAAGGACTGAAACTAGTTAAGAGCTGTATTAGGAAAGACAGGCTGGGTGCTATGACTCACACCTGTAATCCCAGCAGATTGGGAGGCTGAGGCTAGAGGATGGCTTGAAGCCAGGAGTTCAAGACCGGCCTGGGCATCAGCAAGACCCTATCTCTACCAAAAAAAAAAAAAAAAAAATTTAGCCAGGTGTTTGCCAGTAATTCTAACTACTTGGGAGGCTAAGGTGGGAGGATTGCTTGAGCCTCGGAGTTTGAGGTTATAAAAAGCTTTGATAGCTCCACTGTACTCCACACTGGGTAACAGACTGTCTCAAAAAAAAAAAAAAATGATATCACGATTTGGCTAACCACCAAAAGGTAGTTTGAACTTAAATTTCAGTGAGCTGTATTTCCAATCTAGGGTCCTCCTACACATTATCTGTAGAATGATAACGATTTACATGATTATTCAGGTAATTAGAGCAAAGCAAAATCCACCACAGCAATGTATTGATAAAATTTTAAAAGGGAGTAGTGATTACAATGGGGCAATGCTATTACAGTCATTAAAATGTTGTGGGTTTAAAGTATATAATTTCTTTTATGGCTAATATTGTGTAAGAGTTTCATGACTAGTCAAACTTTAAAATATCTTCTGAAATCTAACTGAACAAATCCAACCCATTTTCCCTTTGTGAGGTTCAAATGAATGCCGTTGAATCACATAGTCCGGAAAACGTAGCTATGTATTTGGTTTGATACCACTAGTCGGTGTAGAGGAAACTACAACTTGGTAAAAATAAACAAGAAGTATCATCTGAGAATGTTTTTCTTAAATGCATTTCTTTGTCTCACCTAGCATGATTTTTTTTTTTTTTTTTTTTTTTTTAAATAGAGTTGCGGGTCTCCTCACCCTGTTGCCTAGGCTGGTCTTGAACTCCTGAGCTCAGGTGATCCTCCTGCCTTGACCTCCAAAAGTGCTAGGATTACAGGTGTGAGCCACCATGTTCAGCCAATCTTTTCAAAAAAGGGGATTTATATTATTAGGAAATATACTCAAATGCTTTCCAAATCTTTGCTTTCCATGGCCAGTTGACAACCCTATTCAAATTTACAACAGCTACCATTCCTTGCCATGACTGTCCCAAAATCTTTGGTGTTTTTTTTTTTTTTTTTCATAACAATTAGCAGTGTATTTTGTAGTACTTCTTATTGTCTGCTTCTTGATAGAATGCAAGCTCCATGAAAACAGGAATTTTTAATTTATGTCCCCCCATTGTTCTATTACACATATCTAAAATAGTACCTGTGCAAAACAGGTTTTCAGTATTACCAATGAATTATGACAGGTCTCTAACATGGCTTAAGTGACTTGGTCTCTGTCTCCCACTTTCTTGCCTCTCTTCCAGCACATCCAAATATGTTTGTTTGAAACAATGAGCGAAGTCAGAGCCTGAAGTTTACCCTCATTTTCTTCCAAATAATGAAGACAACAGTTTCTGTGACCTTTTTTAATAAATATTTTGTGTACTGTGCAGCTAAAGGGTGACCAGAGTGCTGCTTGTACATAGTAAATCTGAAAAGGAGTATGGAGGCATCAAAATTATTTGAGGCTCTTTGTCAAATTACTCAGCCTTTTTGGAGATTTCAGATACAGCCCAGCCCCTTTAAGGATCTTTGTTGACTTAATGAACTAGTGTTGCCTCTTTAAGTCTCTGTTTTGATGGATGGGGAACAAAGTTATCTAGGAATTAAGATTATATTATCAAGTACAAGTTTAAAAAGGGCTTTGTTTCTCTCTTGATTCCTTAAATTATGTAAATTTAGTTGCCTTACCCTCAGACTTCTTAATCCAGGTACCCATTCTCAAACCACACTCCTTTCCACCAATTTTCTATATTAGACCTGCCATTTTTGATGTTCTGGACTCTACATCAAACAATCCTGACCTTTCTAAAAATTTGCTTTTTGACAGCCAGCACATTTACTATGAGGAATGATCTTTTATTGTGGAATTCAATATCCCCTGGTGTCCCAGAGTGAAATAGGGGTGAGTGGGGAATGGGCCACAAAATAAATGTACTCTTCAAATTTAAGTATTCTATTAATTCCTGTTGGGCCTTTGTTCTCACAGCCCTATGTGTTTCTGTTATAGGTACGTATCTGCAGAGCAGTTTGTTCAAGTCTGCTGACCTTTGTGTTAGAAATACAAAATGCATATAACTCAGTCAAGACAGTTGCAGATGGTCAGAAAAAAAGAAGAAGAAAAAAAGGGAAATACAAAATGTGGCCAGGTGCAGTGGCTCATGCCTGTAATCCCAGCACTCTGAGAGGCCGAAAAGGGTAGATTGCTTGAGGTCAGGAGTTCCAGACCAGCCTGTCCAACATGGCAAAACCTGTCTCTACTAAAAATGCAGAAATTAGCTGGGCATGGTGGCAGGTGCCTGTAGTCCCAGCTTACTTGGGAGGCTGAGGTGGGAGAATTGCTTGATCCCGGGAGGTGGAGGTTGCAGTGAGCCAAGATTGTGCCACTACACTCCAGCCTGGGCAGTAGAGTGAGACTCTGTCTCAAAAAAAAAATAAAAATAAAAAATAAAGAAATACTTAATGTTGTTCTCAAGCAAATAATGTGATAATTGGATCACCAGGGAAGGCTCTGCAGGTGAAGTGACCTGGAAGAATAAAGAAAGGCTATTTAATATCTCTGAAGCATAGGTTTTATTCCAGGCACTGTTCTATTTACTGAGTTACAACAGTGAACAGAACAAAAATTTCTGCCTTCATAGAGCCTGCATTTGCGGGAGGGACAGAAAAGGGCCAAATCAGAGTGATAGATGTAACAGAAAGTAAGGAAGGAAGGTTAGGAGTACTGAAGTGGGATGGCTTTGCAGTTTTAGGTAGGATGGTCACAATGCCTTGCTGAGGTGACATTTAGAGATCAGGTAAAGATGCAGGCCATTTGGATATCTGAGGGAAGAGAATTCCAAGCAAAGGAAAAACAAGACTGGTCCTTTCTAAACAGCAAAGAATGCTTGTGGCTTGAGCAGTGTATGTAAGGGAGGAAAATGGTAAAGTAGTTCAGAGAGGTAATAGTCAATTAAAATGGCTGAGGGTTTGCTACAGCTGGAGGAAAACAACAAGCCTATGGTCTTGAACCCAAGTCGGATAAATATCCTCAACCAAAATGAGTGACTGAGGCCCAAATCTCGGTCATTGAGGTTTATTGAGCTAGCTTGAGGGCATGCCCAGGGGAAAAAAACAGCCACAGATATATCTGTGAAACAAATTTTTTTCCAAAGAGGTTCTCAGGTGGTTTAGTATTTATATATTTTTCTTTTTTTTTTTTTTGGAGACGGAGTTTCACTCTGTCACCAGACTGGAGCGCAGTGGCGTGATCTTGGCTCACTGCAGTCTCCGACTGCCTGGTTCAAGCGATTCTGCCTCAGCCTCCTGGGTAGCTGGGATTACAGGCATGCACCACCACACCCACCTAAGTTTTTTGTATTTTTAGTAGAGACAGGGTTTCACCATGTTGGCCAGGATGGTCTAGATTTCCTGACCTTGCGATCCGCCCGCCTCAGCCTCTCAAAATGCTGGGATTACAGGCATGAGCCACCGGCACCCGACCATACATTTTTCTTTAAAAGTCTGGAGGGTGGGAGGGTGACAGTGAGATGAATGATTACAGACTTATGAGACTTTAGTTAGTGCCCAGTAAATCTATGTTTTACATAAGGTAAGGAGAAGAAAAGGGAATAGGGGCAGAGTGGTGAAGGACTGATTCATACTATCTTTATTCTTTACCTGGGGAGATAAGCTAGTAATTGACATTATCAATGTGGAGTCTTGAAAGGGCTGGTTTCTGTTTTAGCCTTTGGGGAGGAAAGCCTAATGGCAGTTGGTGAGGGAGTAGGTATAATGAGGCATGTTGGACCTCTCATCCCCTCATGGCTGCGAGCTGTTTCCAAGGTTTTTCTGGGGTCTCCTTGGCTAAGATGGGGTCCATTCAGTTGGGGATTGAATTTTAATTTTATTTCTCAATATAAAACCACAATTGGACAGGTGCAGTGACTCTCACCCCTGTAATCCTAGCATTTTGGGAGGCTGAGGTGGGTAGATCCGCTTAAGCCCCAGGGGTTTGAGACCAGCCTGGGCAACATGATGAAACCTGTCTCAACAAAAATACAAAAATTAGCCAGGCATGGTGGTGGGCGCCTGTAGTCCTAGCTACTCTGGAGGCAGAGGTAGGAGGATCACCTGAGCCTGGGAGGTTGACGCTGTGGTGAGCTGTGATTGTGCCGCTGCACTCCAGCCTGGCTGACAGAATGAGACTGTGTTTCAAAAAAATAAATAAGTATTTTTTGTAAAAAAAACACACTTGGGCACATCATAATAAAACTTTTGGAAACCAAATAAAATCCCAAATGTATGGGAATTTCTCATCAGCTTTTTATTATCTATTTCTAGCTTAATTCCACTTTTATTAAAGAGCATTCTCTGTATAATTTCAATCACTTAAAATTTCTTGAGAGTTGCTATTAAGTTTGGAAACTTCAGGCATGTGGCCCTGAAAAACAAGTTGATTCTGTAGCTCTTATATGTAGTTTAGTTTGTGCCAATCAAGTCAATTTTATTACTTCTGTTATTCAAATCTTTTATATCCCTACCAAGTCTTTGTGGGCTTGTTCTATCAGTTACCAAGGGAAGTATGTTAAAATCTCCCACTGTGATTTGTGGATTATCTTTCTCCTTTCTATGTTTTATTTTACTATTTTGAGGCAATTATAGTAGGTGCATATACATTTAAAATTGCTTCATCTTCCTTGTGAATCCTTTTGGAATTTTCAGATGTCTATTTCAAACAAGGCTTTTGTTTTGCTTGCCATTAGTATAGCTACTTAACCTTTCTTTGGGATAATGTTGGTATGGTTTCTCTTTTCCTCTCCTTTTACTTTCAGGCTTTCTGTAATCCTTCTATTAATAGTGTGTCTTATAAGCAGGTTTTAAAAAAAAAAATTAGGACAGCCTTTGTCTTGACATAGTCTGCTTAAATTTAATTATTGACACATTTAGGTTTAAATCTACCATTTTACTAATTGCCTTTTTTTTTTTTTTTGACACGGGAGTCTCATTGTCCACCCAGGTTGGAGGGCAGTGGTGTGGTCTCAGCGCACTGCAATCTCTACCTCCCAGGCTTAAGTGATTTTCCCGCCTCAGCCTCCTGAGTAGCCGGGACCACAGGCCGGCACCATCATGCCCGGCTAATTATTTGCATTTTTGATAGAGACAGGGTTTCGCCATGTTGGCCAGGCTGGTCTCTGACTCCTGAGCTCAAGCAGTCTGCTTAAATATATCCACCTACCTCGTCCTCCCAAAGTGATGGATTAGGGTCGTGATCTACCAAGCCCCGGATAATTGTCCCCACCCACCCCCCTTTTTAAAATTTTTTGCCTATTTTGTGTTTTTCTTCCTTTGAAATGAATAATTTATTATTTATTTATTTATTTATTTTGAGACGGAGTCCTGCTTTGTCTCAGGCTGGAGTGCAGTGGCGCAATCTCAGCTCACTGCAACCTCCGCCTCCTGGGTTCAAGCGATTCGCCTGCCTCAGCCGCCTGAGTGGCTAGGACTACAGGTGTGTACCACCACACCCGGCTAATTTTTGTATTTTTAGTAGAGTTGGGGTTTCCCCATGTTGACCAGGGTGGTCTTGATCTCTTGACTTTGTGATCCACCCGTCTTGGCCTCCCAAAGTGCTGGGATTACAGGCATGAGCCATCGAGACCGGCCATGAGTAATTATTAATCTGTTATTCCCCCTCTATTAACTTGATACTTGTGCAATCTTTTACCTTTGCTTCAGTGATTCTCAGTTTTCCTAGGATTTACAACACACATCCATGCATGATGCAAAACCCGTAAAACATTTTACTGCATTTATGCTACTTTTTCTATGTAGTTTCCCTACTCATATGTTAAGCCTCACAATATATTATTATTGATCTATACAACATTCAGTATTCATTTATTGAATACTGCTTTTTAACATTGTTTTTCATGCCTTCTTACATCTCTGGATCTTGCTCTGTTATCCAGGCTGGAATGCAGTGGTGCAATCTTGGCTTGCTGCAGCCTTGACCTCCAGGGCCTGAGGCTCCCAAAGTGTTTGGATTATATGCATGAGCCACCACACTCGGATACTTACCATTTCTACATTCAAAATCCTTTCTTCTAGCTATTTGAAATATACAGTGCAGCCTGGGCAACTTGGGAAAACCCCAACTCTACAAAACACACACACACAAATTAGCTGAGCATGGTGGCATGCACCTGTTGTCCCAGCTATTACAGAGGCTGAGGTGGGAGGATTGCTTGAGCCCAGGAGGCGGAGGTTGCAGTGAGCCAAGATTGTGTCATTGCACTCCAGCTCGGGTGACAGGGCAATACCCTGTCTCAAAAAGCTAAAAACAATGTGGTGTTAGCTGTAGTCATCCTACTGTGCAATAGAGTATCAGAACTTAGTCCTCTTATTTAACTGTAACACTGTATCCATTGACCAAAACTCCTTCCATTTACCGGTTCCTCCTATTCTCCCCAGTCTCTGATAACCACTATTCTATTCTCAACTTCTATGAGATCAGTTTTGTTTAGATTCAACATATGAGTGAATGAGATCATGTGGTATCTGTCTTTCTGTTCCTGGCTTATTTCATTTAAGGTAATGTTCTCCAGGCTCATCAATGTTGTTGCAATTGACAGGATTGTATTCTTTTTTTATGCCTGAATAGTATTCCATTGCTTATACATGCCACATTTTCTTAGCCTTAAGAACATCTTTTAGAATTTCTACAAGAATTTCTTATAGAATGTGGATCTTCTGGTGATATTATCTCATTTTTTGTTTGTTATAAAATTACTTCACCTACCTTTGTGAAGGATATATTTGTTCAGTGTGGAGTTCTGTTGGTGAGTATTTTCTTTCTGTGCTTTGAATTATTGTTTTAATGATCTGTTTTCTGCATTCCATTGTTTCTGTTGAGAAGCCATGTGACAGTCTCCTCTCAAAGTAATTTAAACCTTTTCCCTGAAGGGAGATGGAGGCAGGGAGCAGATGAAATACTGCAGGCCAGAAGATTTCATTAATTAATTCAAACAGACATTCTATAACTAACAATACTTTAGAGATGGACTTCTAAGTTGTTTACAGTTTTTCAATATTATAAGTAATTTGGGTGCATATATTTCTTCCCATGTATAATATTATATCCTTAGAGTAAATTCATATATGTAAAATTGATGGGTCAATGAGACATTTCAAGCATACTGGAAATTTAAACAAATTTATAAATTTACCTGCTACTGACTATAGAGGAGGTTGCTTTTTTTTCTCCATATCCTTACCAACATGGATTCTGTCAACTTTATTTATCTGAGGTTGAAAAGAGCAAGCTTCTAAAGGAATTTTATACTCTTTCTTTGGGGTGGGGTGGGGACAGAATTGTGCTCTTGTTGCCCAGGCTAGAGAGCAGTGGTGCAATCTCAGCTCACTACAACCTCCACCTCCAAGGTTCAAGTGATTCTTCTGCCTCAGCCTCCTAAGTAGCTGAGATTATGGGTGCCCGCTAGCACACCCATCTAAGTTTTGTATTTTTAGTAGAGATGGGATTTCATTATGTTGGCCAGGCTGGTCTTGAACTCCTGACCTCAGGTGATCCACCCGCCTAAGCTTCCCAAAGTGCTGGGATTACAGGAGTGAGCCACCATGCCTGGTCTTCTACATTTCTTTAATAAAGAGTCAAACATGTTTTCTAGCACATTTGTGGTTTTTTTTTTTTTTTACATTTAATTGTTAATATATCTGAAATGTATTTAGTTATTAAAGAAAGGAAAGAATGGCCGGGTGAGGTGGCTCATGCCTGTAATCCCAGCACCTTGGGAGGCCCAGGCGAGCAAATAATAATTTTCATTGTGATTATGTTGCCTTGATAAATTAATTTAGAAGTAATCAACATCTTTAGAATATTGACTCTAAATAGAAACAAGTATAATTCTGCATTTATTCTATCATCTATATTCTGGAGTAAAATTTTATAGTTTTCTTCATTAGGTCTTGTACGTTTTTATTAAGTTTAGCCCTAGAGTGTTTTTGCTAAAACAAAATTGCTATTGTGAACAGAATTTTTTTCTTTTTATTTGATTTCCACCTATTTGTAGTTTATTTGTAGGAAATTTAAAAATGTTTTCCAGTTTTCAGGAAGCTCCTTTGTCTATCTTTTGTCTACAGTGGAAACTTCTGTGACTATTTTCTGAGCCATGCTTGACTGGATCACAGTTCAAGAAAAAGTGAGGCACTTCTCCAGGAAGACAAGAAAATTTCTTCTTGTGGTTGGACTTATAAAATGTTGGAATAGTAAGTCTGTCTTTGTCCTCTCTGGCTGCTATAACAACATATCATAAACTAGGTAGCTTACGAACAGCAGAAACTGGCCGGGTGCCGTGGCTCATGCCTGTAATCCCAGCACTTTGGGAGGCTGAGGTGGGTGGACACAAGATCAAGAGATTGAGACCATCCTGGCCAACATGGTGAAACCCCATCTTTACTAAAATACAAAAAAAAATTAGCTGGGAGTGATGGTGGGCATCTATAGTTGCAGCTATTTGGGAGGCTGAGGCAGAAGAACCGCTTGAACCCGGGAGGCAGAGGTTGCACTGAGCCGAGATTGCGCCACTGCACTCCAGCCTGATGACAGACGAGACTCTGTCTCAGTAAATAAATAAACAAACAACAGAAACTTCTCACAGTTCTGGAGCCTGGGAAGTCCAAGAACAAGACAAGATTAGATGTCTGGTAAGGGCCCACTTTCTCATAGATGGTATATTCTTGCTGTGACCTCACATAATATAAGGGATGAGGAGACTCTTGGCCCTCTTTTGTAAGGTAACAGATCCACTCAAAGACCTCACTTTCTAATATCATCAACCCTGGGGGCTAGGATTTCAACATATGAATTTGGTAAGGGGTGGGACATGGATATTCAGATCATAGCAAAGTCTTAATTCATTAATATGTAATTTTTCACCTGGTGTGGTGGCTCACACCTGTATTCCAACACTTCCAGAGGCTGAGGCAGGTAGATCACTTGACCCCAGGAGTTCGAGATCAGCCTGGGTAAAACAGCAAAACCCCATCTGTACAAAAAAATAAAAAACAAAAATTAACCAGGCATGGTGGTGCGCCTGTAGTCCTTCCTGAGGCAGGAAGGTCACCCTGAACTCAGTAGGCGGAGGTTGCAGTGAGTCGGGATTGTGCCACTGCACTCCAGTCTGGGAGACAGAGCAACACTGTCTCAAAAAAAAAAAAAAAAAAGTGTAGTACGCCATTAATTACAAAATAAATATATATATTAAAATATGTAATTTCCCCCCTGAAATTGTTACGAAAAATGTTTTGTTGACTTAGGCAATCTTCACAATTCAGTCCAATTCCATAACCTTAAAAAACACGTTTATTGATTTTTTTTTTTTAATGTTATGAGACAGGGTCTCTCTCAATCTCCCAGGCTGGGGTGCAGTGGCAGGATCATGGCTCACTACAGCCTCAACATCCTGGCTCCAGCAATCTTCCCACCTCAGCCTTCCAAGTAGCTGGGACTACAGCTGTGTCTCATCATACCCAGCTATTTTTTTTTTTTTTTTTTTTTTTTAGAAGGGTTCTCACCACATTGCTCAGGCTGGTCTCAAAACTCCTGAGCCCTGAGCTCAAGTGATCCTCCTGTGTTGGCCTTCCAAAGTGCTGGGACTACAGACATAAACCACTATGCCTGGCCAAAAAACACTTTTATTGTTAAAAGTTTTAAACATATGAAGGTAGAAAGAATGTTAAATGAACCTCTGTGTACCTGTCACTCAGCTTTAACAATTATCAACTCATTGCAATTTTTGTTTCAACACTCCAATATTCCTCACCACGCACACACACATACCCTTAGTCTCTGCCACTTGAATTGTTTACAAAACTTTTTGATGGCCTGGGTTTCCTTGCCCACTGGGGCAACTAGCCTCTTTTCACAATGTCTATTTGGTCATGAAGACAGTCACATATTACTATGCCATGTAGTAGGAATACATTGGTCCCACTCCTCTTTTCTTTTTTGTTCATTTCTTTCTCTACTGAGTTGCAGCAAGCCTGAGGCATTAGATATTGTGCTACTCTTTGGTTTACCAATTTTTTTTTTAATAAAGATAGGGTTTCACCATGTTGGTCAGGCTGGTCTTAAACTCCCAACCTCAGGTGATCCACCCTCCTTGGCCTCCAACGTGCTTGGATTACAGGCATGAGCCACCACGCCTGGCCAAATTAAGTGGCTAAACTCTTTTTTTTTTTTTTTAAACACGGGGTTTCATCATGATGGTCAGGCTGGTCTTGAACTCCCGACCTCAGGTGATCCACCTGCCTTGGCCTTCAAAGTGCTTGGATTACAGGTGTGAGCCACTGGTTTACCAATCTTTAGATGACACTATGAACAGATCCTGACTTCGTAGATGGGTTAATTTCAACACCTCTCAGCTAAATAGCAAGGGGGAGGAGACAAACTGAATGCCAAACATCCCCATTCCCCATCCCTGCACATCCTAAGAGAAGGGGGAAGAGACAGTTGACACTGCTATGAGCTCTGTGTGCTACCTCCCACCTCCATGAGTTAGATTTACAGAAAACTTGCAAAGAGATTATTGAACTCAAAGATGTCAGCTTTCTGAAAATAGAATGTAAAAAGTACTCAGTGCCATTTTTGTTCTCAGCTGTAAGTTTTCTTAGGAAATACATGGAAGACAAGAAAGATACTGCTTGATGCATCTATCACCATGTTATACATATAAACTCAAGAAATGTAGGAAATGGCTCCATTGCTGCACTGCTGTTCTGCCTTTCAAGAGAGCTCTGGCACATGATGTGGGTTCAGGGGCCCAGCTCTACTTGCAGTAACTCCCCCTTGCCCTGTTCTGCTCTGCAGGGCCACTAAGGCCCTGGCACACTGCGAGTGCTAGAGCTACAGACTGTTTGGTTGCAACATGGAGTCCCTCAGGTGTATAGACTCTCTTTTTAAAGATTAACTGGAGATCATCATGGTGGATGGGAGGCTGATCTAGATTGCAGCTCTGACTCTGATGGACAGAGCAGTGTGTGGAGGCTCGCATAGTGAATTTTAGCTTCAGATTTACTGCAAGAACAAACCAGCAATCCTAAGAGGACCCATGGACCCTCTGAAGGAAGCAGACTGCTCCTGCAGGACCTTGGAGACGTCCCAAATATTGTGAGTGCCCCAACTGCGGAAGTGGGAAAGGGAGATTCTCCTCTCCCGAACACATACCCACTCTGGAGAAACTGAAGGACTGTTTGCAGGAGAAGTTTCTGATCTTACCTGGAGCTGAGTCAATTTAGAGAGCCCAGCAAAATACAGGTGTAGAGGAAGCAGCAGGAAAGGCCCTGGGAACTTGCTGGGTCCCCAAGCAGGCTGCTCTTCCCCGGCACCACAGGGATCTATCAGGAGTGCAGGCAGAAGAGTGAGGGAAACCACCACAGGGAAAAGGCCATAATACTCCTACATACACAACTCCAGTGACCTGAGAACCTCACCCCATCTCCCACAGCAGCTGCAGCAAGACCTGACCAAGGAGAGTCTGAGCTCAGACACACCTAGCCCTGCCCCACACCTGATAGGCCTTCCCTATCTACCCTAGTAGCTGAAGACAAAACACTCTTGGAAGTTCTAGGGCCCTGACCTATGGGTTCCTCTCCACAGTACCACAGCTGATGCTCTCTGGAAAGCACCACCTCCCGACAGGAGGCCAACCAGTACAAAAATAGAGCATTAAATCACCAAATCTAAAAACCCTCACAGAGCCCATTGCACCACCCTGCCACCTCCACTGGAACAGTTGCTGATATCAATGGCTGAGAGACCCATAGATGGTTCACATCACAGGACTCTGTGCAGACAACTCCCAGTACCAGCTCAGAGCTGGGTAGATGTGCTGGGTGGCTAGACCCAGAAGAGAGACAATAATCACGGCAGTTTGGCTCACAGGAAGCCACATCCATAGGAAAAGGGGAGAGGACTATATCAAGGGAACACCCCATGGGACAAAAGAATCTGAACAACAGCCTTCAGCCCTAGACCTTTGCTCTGACAAAGCCTACCCAAATGAGAAGGAACCAGAAAACCAACTCTGGTAATATCACAAAACAAGGCTCTTTAACACCCCCCTCCCCCCAAAAAATCACACTAGCTCACCAACAGTGGATCCAAACCAAGAAGAGATCCCTGATTTACCCGAAAAAGAATTTAGGAGATTAGTAAGCTAATCAGGGAAGCACCAGAGAAAGGTGAAACCCAATGCAAGGAAATTCAAAAAGGAATACAAGAAGTGAAGGGAGAAAAACTCAGGGAAATACATAGCATAAAGAAAAACCAATCAAAACCTTTATGAAACATTGGACACACTTATAGAAATGCAAAATGCTCTGGAAAGTCTCAGCAATAGAATTGAACAGTAGAAGAAAGAAATTCAGAGCTTGAAGACAAGGTCTTTGAATTAACCCAATACAACAAATACAAAAAAGAATAAGAAAATATGAACAAAGCCTCCAAGATGTCTGGGATTATGTTAAATAACCAAATTAAGAATAATTGGTGTTTCATGACCAGCTTGGCCAACATGGTGAAACCCCATCTCTACTCAAAATACAAAAGTCATCTGGGCATGGTGATGGATGCCTGTAATCCCAGTGACTCAGGAGGCTGAGACAGGAGAATCACTTGAACCCAGGAGGTAGAGGTTGCAGTGAGCCGAGATCACGCCATTACACTCCAGCCTGGACAACAAGAGCAAAACTCTGTCTCAAAAAAAGAAAAAAATAATAATAAATGTTCCTGAAGAACAGAATTCTAAAAGCTTGGAAAACACACTTAGGGGAATAATTGAGGAAAACTTCCCCAGCCATGTTAGAGACCTAGACATCCAAATGCAAGAAGCACAAAGAACACCTGAGAAATTCATCACAAAAAGATCATTACCTAGGCACATTGTCATTAGGTTGTCATCAGGTTATCTAAAGTTAAGATGAAGGAAAGAATCTTAAGAGCTGTGAGGCAGAAGCATCAGGTAACCTATGAAGGAAAACCTATCAGATTAACAGGAGATTTCTCAGCAGAAACCCTACAAGCTAGAAGGATCTGGGGCCCTATCTTCAGACTCCTCAAACAAAACAACTGTCAGCCAAGAATTCTGTATCTAGTGAAACTAAGCATATGGAAAGATACAGTCTATTTCTTTACAGAGAAACCAATGCTGAGAGAATTCACCCCTACCATGCCACCACTACAAGTACTACTAAAAGGAGCTCTAACAGGCTGGGTGCAATGGCTCATGCCTATAATCCCAGTACTTTGGGAGGCCGAGGCAGGTGCATCACCTGAGGTCAGGAGTTCAAGACTAGCCTGGGCAACATGGTGAAACCTTGCCTCTACTAAAAATACAAAAATTAGCCGGGTATGGTCATGCGTGCCTGTAATCCCAGCCACTCAGGAGGCTGAGGCAGGAGAATTACTCCACCGGGAGGCAGAGGTTGCAGTGAACCAAGATTGTGCTGTTGCACTCCAGAGAGGCAACAGATAAAAACCCTATCTCAAAAACAAAACAAAAAAATCTTAAAATCTTAAAACAAATCCTGGAAACACATGAAAACAGAACCTCTTTAAAGCATAAATCACATAGGACCTATAAAAGAAAAATACAAGTTAAAAAGCAAAAACAAAAAATCCAAGGTACACAGGCAACAAATAGCACAATGGATGCGATGGTACCTCACATCTCAATATTGACATTGACTGTAAATGGCCTAAATGTTCCACTTAAAAGATACAGAACTGCAGAATGGATGAGAACTCACCAACCAACGATCTGCTGCCTTTAATAGACTCACCTAACACATAAGACTCACATAAAGTAAAGGGATGGAAAAAGGCATTTCATGCTAATGGACACCTAAAGCAAGGGAGCTATTCTTATATCAGACAAAAAAAAACTTTAAAGAAAAATCGGTTAAAAGAGACAAAGGGGGACATTATATAATGGTAAAAGGCCCTGTCCAACAGGAAAATATCACAATCCTAAACATATATGCACCTAACACTGGAGCTCCAAAATTTATAAAACAACTACTAATAGATCTAAGAAATGAGATAGACAGCAACACAATAATAGTGGGGGACTTAAGTACTCCACTGACAGCCCTAGACAGATCATCAAGACAGAAAGTCAACAGAGAAACAATGGATGTAAACTATACCTTGGAACAAATGGACTTAACAGATATATACAGAACATTTCATCCAACAATCACAGAATATACATTACATTCAACAGTGCATGGAACTTTCTCCAAGATAGATTATATGATAGGCCATAAAATGAGCCTCAATAAATTTAAGAAAATTGAAATTATATCAAGCACTCTCTCAGACCACAGTGGAATAAAACTGGAAATAACCTCTGAGAGGAATCTTCAAAACCAGGCAAATACATGGAAATTAAATAACCTGCTCCTGAATGAGCATTGGGTTAAAAGTGAAATCAAGATGGAAATTAAAAAATTCTTCAAACTGAACAACAATAATAACCTAACCTATCAAAACCTCTGGGACACAGCAAAGGCGGTGCTAAGAGGAAAGTTCATAGCCCTAGACACCTACATCAAGAGGACTGAAAGAGCACAAACTGACATTCTAAGGTCACACCTCAAGGAACTAGAGAAATAAGAACAAACCGAACCCAAACCCAGCAGAAGAAAGGAAATAACCAAGATCAGAGCAGAACTAAATAAAACTGAAACAAACAAAAAATTAGACAAATGAAACAAAAAGCTGGTCTTTTGAAAAGATAAATAAAATTGATAGCCCATTAACAAGCTTAACCAAGAAAAGAGGAAAGAAAATCTAAATAACCTCATTAAGAAACAAAACTGGAGATATTACAACAGACACCACTGAAATACAAAAGAGCATTCAAAGCTACTATGCACACCATTATGCACATAAACTAGAAAACCTAGAAGAGATAGATAAATTCCTGGAAAAGTACAACCCTCCTAGCTTAAATCAGGAAGAATTAGATATCCTGAACAGACCAATAACAAGCAGCAAGATTGAAATGGTAATTTAGTAACTACCAACAAAAAAAGTCCAGGACCAGATGGATTCACAGCAGAATTCTACTAGACATTCAAAGAAGAATTGGTACCAATCCTTTTGACACTTCCACAAGATAGAGAAAGAAGGAACCTTCTCTAATTCATTCAATGAAGCCAGCATCACCCTAATACCAAAACCAGGAAAGGATATAACCAAAAAAGAAAACTATAGATTGATAACCTTGATGAACATAGAAGCTAAAATCCTTAACAAAATACTAGCTAACCGAATCTAACAACATATCTAAAAGATAATCCACCATAATCGAGTGGGTTTCATACCAGGGATGCAGGGATGGTTTAACATATGCAAATCAATAAATGTGATACACCACATAAACAGAATTAAAAACAAAAATCACATGATTCATCTCAATACCTGAAGAAAAAGCATTTGACAAAATTCAGCATCCCTTTATGATTAAAACCCTCAGCAAAATCAGCATACAAGGGACATACCTTAATGTAATAAAAGCCATCTATGACAGAAGCACAGCCAACATAATACTGAATGGGGAAGAGTTGAATATATTCCCTCTGAGAATGGGAACAAGACAAGGGTTCCCCCTCTTACCTTTCCTCTTCAATATAGTACTGGTAGTTCTAGCCAAAGCAATCAGATAAGAGAAAGAAATAGGCCGGTGGCTCACACCTGTAATCCCAGTACTTTGGGAGGCCGAGGTGGGTGGATCATGAGGTTAGGAGTTCAAGACCAGCCTGGCCAATATAGTGAAACCCCATGTCTACTAAAAATACAAAAATTAGCTGGGTGTGGTGGCAGACACATGTAATCCCAGCTACTTGGGAGGCTGAGGCAGAGAATTGCTTGAACCTAGGAGGCGGAGGTTGCAGTGAGCTGAGATTGAGCCATTGCACTTCAGCCTGGGTGACAGAGCGAGACTCCCTCTCAAAAAAAAAAAAAAAGAAAGAAAGAAAGGGCATCCAAGTTGCTAAAGAAGAAGTCAAACTGTCTCTGTTTGCTGACAATATGATCATTGGTCTTGAAAACCCAAAGGACTTCTCCAGAAAGCTCCCAAAATTGATAAAAGAATTCAGCATAGTTTCTGGATATGAGATTAATGTACACAAATCAGTAGCTCTTCTATACACCAACAGCAACCAAGTGGAAAATCAAGAACTCACCCCTTTAGAATAGCTGCAAAAAAAAAAAAAAAATGCTTAGACATATACCTAACAAAGGAGTCAAAAGGCCTCTACAAGGAAAACTACAAAACACTTCTTAAAGAAATCATAGATAACACAATAAATGGAAACACATCCCATGCTCATAGATGGGTAGAATCAACATTGTAAAAATGACCATACCGCCAAAAGCAATCTACAAATTCAACGCAATCCCCATCAAAATACCACCATCGTTCTTCACAGAGTTAGATAAAAACAATTCTAAAATTCATATGTAACCAAAAAAGAGTCCACATAGCCAAAGCAAGGCTAAGCAAAAATAACAAATCTGGAGGCATCACTCTACCTCATTTCAAACTATACTATAAGGCCATAGTCACCAAAACAGCTTGGTACTGGTATAAACATAGGCACATAGACCAATGGAACAGAATAGAGAACCCAGAAATAAACCCAAATACTTATAGCCAACTGATTTTCCACAAAGCAAACAAAAACATAAAAGGGGGAAAGGACACCCTTTTCAACAAATAGTGCTGGGATGATTGGCTAGCCACATGTAGGAGAACGAAGATGGATGCTTACCTCTCACCTTATACAAAAATCAACTCAAGATGGATTAAGGACTTAAACCTAAGACCTGAAAGTGTAAAAATTATAGAAGATAATATTGGAAAAACCCTACTAGACATTGGCTTAGGCAAGGATTTCATGACCAAAAAAACCAAAAGCAAATGCAATAAAAACAAAGAAAAATAGCTGGGACCTAATTAAACTAGAGCTTTTGCACAGCAAAAGGAACAGTCAGCAGAGTAAACAGATAACTCACAGAGTGGGAGAAAATCTTCACAATCTGTACATCTGACAAAGGTTTAATAACCAGAATCTACAACAAACTGAAACAAATCAGTAAGAAAAAAACAAACAATCACATCAAAAAGTTCCTTTCCTAAGGAAAGGAATAGACAATTCTCAAAAGATATAATAAAAGCCATCTGTAACAAACCCACAGCCAACATGACACACAAATGGCCAACAAACATGAAAAAATGCTCAACATCACTAATGATCAGGGAAATGCAAAACAAATGCACAATGTGATACCACCTTACTCCTATAAGAATGGCCATAATTTTAAAAACTAAACAACAAAAAAAAGATAAACAGTAGATGTTGATGTGGATACAGGGATCAGGGAACACTTCTACACTGCTGGTGGGAATGTAAACTAGTATAGCCGCTATGGAAAACAATGTGGAGATTCCTTAAAGAACTAAAAGTAGAATTACCATTTGATCCAGCAATCCCACTACTGGGTATCTGCCCAGAGGAGAAGAAGTCACTAGTCCAAAAAGATACCTGCACATGGATGTTTATAGCAGCACAACTTACAATTGCAAAATCGTGGAACCAACACAAATGCCCATCAATCAACAAGTGGACAAACTGTGGTACACACACACACACACACACATATATCCATCATACACACACACATGCACACACACACACACACACATATATATATATGTGATGGAATACTACTCAACCATAAAAAGAAGTAAACTAACAGCATTTGCAATGATCTGGATGAGATTGGAGACAATTATTCTAAGTGAAGTAACTCATGAATGGAAAACCAAATATCATATGTTCTCACTGATATCTGGGAGCTAACTATGAGGATGCAAAGTCATAAGAATGATACAGTGGACTTTGGGAACTTGGGGGGAAGAGTAAGAGCAGGGCAAGGGATAAAAGACAACATATATGGTGCAGTGTATACTGCTTGATGCAGCAGGATCTCACAAATCACCACTAAATAACTTACTCATGTAACCAAAGACCACTGTACCACAATAACTTATAGAAAAATAAAATAATAATTAAAAAAGAAAAGATGTACAAATATAAAAATCAAAGAAATTAAGAAAAATTCTGGGAGAGAGATCCAAGATGGCCGCGTAGCAGCAGCTCAGGATTGTAGCTCCCAGTGAAAGCGCAGAGAGTGAGTGGATGCCGCAATTGCAGACGAATTTTTGATGCCCACAGACTGGGAGATTCCCGGAGAAGGAGCCAC
>CAUYQU010027155.1:0-28143 GCA_963574635.1 Cheracebus regulus | reverse complement strand
TTCCCTTAAATCATGCTCTGCACTGGGATTGCTCTAGGCATTCCTCCGATTATAAGCTGCTTATTCCTTAATTCATGCTCTGTACTGTCTCTACTCTAGGCATTCTTCCGATTATGAACTAAGATATAATTATATATATGTAGGGAAATATTCTTTAGGCACTCATGCTATCAACTATTATATGATTGTATATAGACGATTACATAAAGGGATTCTTCAAGCCCTATTTCTATAAACTAATATATGATTATGTAAAGGATTATGTAAAAGGAAATAGCTGAGTAGTAACACTATAAAGTGAGATATTCTTCAAGCCCTAACTGTGCCAGGGTTCTGCTTAGCTCTCATTCCTTGGTGCCTATATGGGGGGTTACCAACACCGTGGAAGTTAAATATGCCACTCATAGTCACCCATGAGTCAGGTGGTGGAGACTGCATCTGGCTTTTGACACATGTCGCACCCTCAGGCAGGGCACCAGTCCATCTCCCATTCCAAGGGTGTGGAATTTGAGGAGGCGCTCAGTGGAGGTCGTTACTTAGTACGCTTCACTCAGATATAGTCTTTTTAGGTTATTGATGGCGGCATGTCATTCTGGACGATTCAGCTTGAATTGATCACTCTTGAAAGGTGGTGAGCTCCGTTGCTGAGGCATTCTTCTGTTTTCCAGGGCTGAAGAAGATGCAGAGCAGCCTGAAGCTGGTGGACTGTATCATCGAGGTCCATGATGCCCGGATATCCTTTCACAGAGCAGGGGAGACTGGGCGCGGTCTCACGCCTGTAATCCCAGCACTTTGGGAGGCCGAGTCGGGTGGATTGAGAAGTTAGGAGATCGAGACCATCCTGGCCAACGTGGTGAAACCCCGTCTCTACAGAAAATACAAAAATTAGCCAGGCGTGATGGCGTGGCCTTGTAATCCCAGCTACTCAGGAGGCTGAGGCAGGAGAAACGCTTGAACCCGGGAGGCAGAGGTTGCAGTGGGCCAAGATCATGCTACTGAACTCCAGCCTGAGTGACAGAGTGAGACTGTGTCTCAAAAAAAAAAAAAAATTATCTGGGGAGGCTTTTAAAAATACCAATTGCTAGGCCCCTTTCTAGACCAGTTAATCAGAATCTGTGGTGTGGGGTCCAGGCTGCCTGTCTGTGAAACTTTCTTGTTAATACATACATCTGGGTCACTCAAGCCAGCAGTGGAATTCTCTAGATAGGCTATGAAACCATCGTTTAAATGTTCCTGCCAATTGGTGCTTTCCTCCTGTACTTGAGGAATGAATTGGCAAGATGTGATGACTTGTTCATTGATGGGTGTTCTTTGCAGAGCCGGATTTTGCTATAATTGAGTGATGTTTAGATTCTCTTTATATGATGAAGGGTTACTGGGACCTCTGCAGTAGAGCATTGGGTTTCTTTGCTATGGGCTATAAATATATCAATTCATATAATATGCCACTCCTATGTTTGAATGTTAAAAAATAACGAAGTGTAGTGTATGGGATGAGTGTGTATGATTAGAGGGCATTTTCCCTCTAGCCTGGTCTACCTTCCTATCTAGGGTGTGCCAAGAAGCCAGAGGCTGTTGTCAGTCTCTCACATCCAAGAAGAGTCCAGAGGAGGGGGTTCTTTTGCATGGGCTCAGGGTTGGCCGGCCTCTGAGGGAAGAGTGATTTATGTCAAGTTTCTCTGCGTGGATGTGGACACACTGGCTTGACTGGGTGCTCAGATAAGACATGCCAGAAGCCTTGGGAATCTCACAGCTAGACGAAGTAGGAAAGATGAAGTGCCAGGCAGGGCGGAGAGCGCAGGAGGTGAAGGTGACATTCCCCATTCTGCCTGTGTTAGTGCTGTAGGAGATGGGTCCTCACAGCGAGGCCCAGGCCCCTTGCTGAGGGGAGGAGGCCTGCAGGTGCAGCTGCAGGGCCCTGGGCTGCTGACACCCCTCGTGTTCTTGGTGGTCACAGAGGGTGGCAGTGGTGGTTTGAGATGATCTATTAGGATTTTATGGGGGACATGTTTTTTTTCAATGATTATTCACTTTGTATGTACTATGGCAACTAAGTGATAACTTAGTTATAAAATCTTTCTCTGAGCTTTGGGTTTTTAAATTTTTTTTGAGTCGTGGTCTTGCTGTGTCACCTAGGGCGCTGTGATGTGATCATAGTTCAGTGCAGCCTCAAACTCCTGGGCCCAAGCAATCTTGCTGCCTGATTTTTTTTTTTTTTTTTTTTAAATCATCACAAGTGCTTTCACTAGTTGATACTTTTAAGTCATATCAGTGGTTGCTTCTGCCTCTAAAAATGTGACTTTTTTTAGACTGGTAATTGACCATCTAGTATAGGGGTATAGCAGTATCTCTCCTGGTCTGAAAAATGCTGGTGCTTGTGAAGAATTGTGAGAGAGGTAGACTTGTCCCTGGATGGCCCTGCTTTCTGCCTCCCCGAGTGGGGACACTCAAGTGCGTTTACCACCCAGAGGCAGCCTCAAACTTCTGGGCACAAGCAATCTTGTTGCCTCAGCCTCCCGAGTAGCTGAGACTACAGGTGTGTGCCACCACGCCCGGCTAATTTTTTTATTTTGTAGAGATGGAGTCTTGCTGTGTTGCCTAGGATGGCCTCAGACTCCTGGCTTCAAGTGTTCCTCCCGCCTTGGCCTCCCAATGCGGTGGGATGGCAGACGTGAACCTCTGTGCCCAGCCTGGGCTTTGTGTTTTGCCACTGTCATTCCTGTCTGGGAAGCCGTGTGACAGCCCTGCCCTTGTGGCCTTCGAACCGGTGGTGGTGGGTGGGGGTGCACCCTTTCCCCAGTGAGAGGGCAAGCTTGGGGACAGTCTGAGGTCAGGGGACTCCTGACCTCAGGTGAGCCACCCACCTCAGCTTCCCAGAGTGCTGGGGTTACAGGCATGAGCCACCGCATGTGCCCCCCCACCCCAGTCTTAAAACCCAAGGAAGGTACATTGTCTCATCTGAGTTTCTTTGTCTGAGACTGCTTCCTCCTCACTGTCCGGTCCTTCTTACAGTTGTCCCAGTCTGCATGACAAGACGAGAAAACAAGTTGATTGGCTGGTAAAGCTTTGGAGGAATTTTTGCCTTAATTTTGCCACATCCCACTTTCAGGCCGCAACCCTCTGTTTCAGGAAACCCTTGGGCTTAAGCCTCACTTGCTGGTCCTCAACAAGATGGACCTGGCGGATCTTACAGAGCAGCAGGTGAGGCCTTTCTCTCAGGTACCTTCAGCAGTGTGGCTGTGCTTTCCCCAGGTCACTTGTTCTGACAGAAGAGTTGCTGGACTCACACTGAGTGTGAGTTTACCTAGACAGGCTCTGCTTTGGAAACAGCCCTTTGCTCTGCAGAAGTGTGCCAGCATTGTTTCTCATATGACGTGCCTCTCTCTAACGTTTGGGTCGTGATCCAGACACTGTGTGTGTGCGCCTCCCGTGGGATGTGGCCAGGTCGTGATCCAGACACTCGGTGTGTGCGCCTCCCGTTTGACATGGCCAGGTTGTCCTGCCAGAGCCCGAGTGATGGCCACAGTGGTGCTGTGGACCTTTCCTTGCTAATGGGGGTCTCTGTCTGCTCTGTCTCACGTGGTTGCCGCCTGTGAGCACCTGACTTGTGTCTGCTGCCACATGTGACTTTCACATTTTGCTTAATTGGTTTTAGTAGCTACATTCACCCAGTCTGGTTTGAGGTCTTCTGTGGTGGCTGTGGTGCCCCTGGGTGTCTGGCTTGCCACTGTGACCCAAGGGCTTGTCTGCCAGCTGCCTTGTGCACACCGTGGGATTCAGAAGCTGAGATCGCTGCTGGGAGGCCCAAAGGAGCTAAAGGATTTCTCCGAAGCAGAGCAGAGTCGGGTACAGGTGACCCTGGGTGAGGTGTGTGGATTAAAAAGCGCAGAGATGGAACCGGCCCATTGTCCCACACAGCTGATGTTTATGGTTTCTTTTGAATAAAGAAAGAAGTGGACCCCCCGCCAGTCTTTTTTTTTTTTTTTTAGACAGACTTTTACTGTTGTCACCTAAGCTAGAGTGCAATGATGCGATCTTGGCTCACTGCAACCTCTACCTCCTGGGTTCAAGAAACTCTCCTGCCTCAGCCTCCCGAGTAGCTGGGATTACAGGTGCCCACCACCACACCCAGCTAATTTTTGTATTTTTAGTAGACAGGGTTTCACCATGTTGGCCAGGCTGGTCTCAAACTCCTGACCTCAGGTGATCCACCCACCTCGGCTTCCCAGAGTGTTGGGATTACAGGGATCAGCCACCGCATCTGCCCCACACCCCAGTCTTAAAACCCAAGGAAGGTACCTTTGTCTTATCTGAATTCCTTTCTTCGGAAACCAGTCATTAGGTCCCCCAGATAACGTCAAGGAGCTGAAACTTCCCAGGTCACCGCGCTTGGACAGTGAGACTCCAGACCTCTTGTTTGTCATGACTGCTCCTTTGCGCTCCCTAATTCCTGTTTTCCTGACTGACCACCTGCTTTCTGCTGACCAACTCTTCTTTACTCCTTTGTTTTCCTGCACATAGCTACACTCCTTCCCCGCTGTATAAACCCCAACTGCTGTTGGCTGGGGAGGTGGATTTGAGATTGGTGTCCCATCTCCCCAGCTACAGCCCCTGAATAAAGTCTTCTTCCCTGGCAGTGCTCGTTGTGTCAGTGATTGGCTTTATGTGCGGTGATAGCAGGACCCAGACTGAACCCCTGGTGTTTCAGTAAAAAAGACTGGAAGTGCTACTTTGAGGTGCTCATATCTGCTTCTCTTGCTCTGTTGGCAAATCCTGAAAGACTAGGTGTCAGAATCTTTTGACTTCAAGCCATTTTTTTTAAGTTGTTAATGATGCAGACGTTTTCTGTCTGTTGCAGCAGCAGTAGTGCCTTTCAGTGTCTTAGTTGACTGTGGTACATTCAAGTTACTTAAATCCCGACCACAAGACTCTCCCATGGGTTTCCAGGAAAATGCTAACTGCTAAAGCCACTAGAGTTGCTTTGTTCATTAAGAGTCCAGGCAGCAGGCATCTTCCCATCATGAGAGCCCATGTGCACTGTGCACACCTGCAGGTTTGACTGTTCCTAACCCCCCACTGTTTTAAGGAGGCAGAATGGTGGTTTTCCCTGCATTTGCATCTTTCTTTCTTTCTTTCTTTTTTTTTAAATCATCACAAGTGCTTTAACTAGTTGCTACTTTTAAGTCGTATCAGTGGTTATTTCTGCCTCTAAAAATGCAACTTTTTGTAGACTGGTGGGCGACCATCTAGTATGGGGACACAGTACCTGGTCTGAGAAATGCCAGTGCTTCTGAGGAATTGGGGAAGAGAGGTAGACTTGCCCCTGCGTGGCCCAGCTTTCCTCCGCCCTGAGCGGGGACAGCCGAGTGCATTTGCCACCCAGACTGTGGCTTCAGGGGTGTTGTGCTTGATCTTGCTGTCCATGTCACCTTGACGGACAACTAAATAAAACCAGTTGAATCAGTGAAGGACTCTTATGAAGCACCATACATATTTTAGGTTAGCTGATTACACAACACTGATTTTTAGAAATATGATACAGCTTTACACTGATTTCACTGCATGTAAGGCTAATGAATTCAAAAATTAGCTGGGTGTGGTGGCACACGCTTGTAATGCCCGCTGCTTGGGAGGCTGGGGCATGAGAATCGCTTGAACCAGGGAGGTGGAGGAAGCAGGGAGCTGAGACTGCTGCTGCACTCCGGCCTGGGTGGCAGAGTGAGACTCCGCCTCAAAAAATAAAAAAAGGAAAATGGAAATGCTTTGTCTCTTTCAGAAAATTATGCAACGCTTAGAAGGAGAAGGCCTAAAAAATGTCATTTTTACCAATTGTGTGAAGGATGAAAATGTCAAGCAGGTAGGCTTTTTGTCTGTGCTGTTTCTGCTTCCGTAGGTTCAAGGAGTATTGTAAACCTATGCTTTAGTAAGAAGCAGAGCTTTGGAAAAGATCCTGGTGTTGGTTTCCGGCGGCCACGCGCGGATGCGATGTCCCTGTACTGAGGGCACAGGGTCAGGCTCTAGACACGTCCCGGGGCTGTAGGTGGTCAGAGTCTTTTGGAGACTCACAGCTCGTTTCCAGTTGTATGTGGCAGAATCTTCTGGCTTCATGAGAAGGCAGTTACAGTCACAGCCGTCACCGGACCCCCGGGCCTGCCTTGTTTGTGATGGGAGTGGATGGGCTCCGGCGGTCCCCAGGCCCCAGAGCTCAGTCCGACATCGTGTTCCAGCACCGGGCACTCGGTGTCCTGCCTCCACATTAAGGCTGGCGCTCGTTTGCCCGTGAAATGTTGGGTACAATTCCGGATATGAGGTCTCTGTTTTCCGAACCAGTGTGTGGAAGTGGAGACACTGGAGTCCCTAATCCTGTTCTGAGGTGGGAGGAGGAGCAGGTCGGCGTGGGGGCGTCAGACCTGGGGCGGCTCCGTGTTCTGAGAGGGGAGGAGGAGCGGGTCGGCGTGGGGGTGTCAGACCTGGGGCGGCTCCGTGACTCGGGGTTTGTTGCAGATCATCCCGATGGTCACTGAACTGATGGAGAGCAGCCACCGCTACCACCGAGGAGAGGTTGGTTGCGGGGCCGGGAGCTGGAAAGCGGTCGTGGGATGGGCTAGCCCCTCCTGCCTGGACTCTGGGGAGAAGGTGCCGCCCCCCAGGCAGGGAGGCCCCTTTTTTGTCCTCTCATTCTCTACAGTGGAAAGGGCTGGGGCCGTCCCCGCTGGGTGGGCAGAGCCTCTGCGTTAATCTCCCTTCTTCCCTGAGCTGGCCTGGCCTGGGGTCCCCGTGCCCGGGTGGGGTTGGGGACTCTCAGGCTGCAGTGGCCGGGGTGGTCCCCGTGACCCCTGTGTCTGCCCCCGCAGAACCTGGAGTACTGCATCATGGTCATCGGGGTCCCCAATGTGGGCAAGTCGTCCCTCATCAACTCCCTCCGGAGGCAGCACCTCAGGAAAGGTACTGGCGCGTGTGGCTGGTGTGTGACTCCGTATCTTTCCCGGAGGGGACGTGCCCGAGGAGCGCTGCCAGTCTCCTGCTGACCGCACAGCCCCACAGCGCTTGGGGGCTTGACTCGTTAGTCCAGTTCACAGGAGGGCTGAACAGTGGGACCAGGTCATTCTGCTGTGATTTTCACACTCAGGTTTTCTCTCTCTCAAAGTCTTTAATATGAGGATGACTTTTATGAACTTTGATATTTTTTCATTCATTTAAATCCCTTTGATCCAGAGAATTCAAAGTGTGTGAAGTAGTGAGCAAGGCCATTCCTCAGATGGCATCTTCTTTGCTGTCGCTGGAGGCTTTCTGGACTCGGGGGTCACAGGCACGCCTCTCCTCCGTCCCCTCCGTGCCTGTTCTCAGACTCTGGTTCAAAGCAGAAGCCCCACCACCCCTCACTGTGCCCCATGTTAATGTGTTTTTTTGAGTGTTTTAAAGTTTAATTCATTCTTTATTGGCTTCATTTATGACATTAATAAGGTGTTTATTAAAAAACCCATTCTTGATGTACAAATCTGAAGGCTTTAAACTACAGGGAACTGTTATTTTACAAAGAGGGTGTTTTTGGTGCTAATTGGAGAGTTGTTTCATTTCTTCTTTTTTTATTTTTATTTTTTTCTTTTTCTTTTGAACATCAAGAGGGATATTCTTTTATTTTTAAGCGTGTTATTTTTTATCAGTGGCATTAAGTACATTTATAGGGTTATGCAGCCAGCACCACTATTTTCAAATATTTTGGTTACCTGAAAATGAAACTCTGTAAATACGAAGAGTCAGTCCCAAGTCCCCTACACCCCTGGTTCCACTTTCTGAGTTTGGTAACTGTAACTACCTCCTATGAGTGGGCTCTCAGTACTTGGCCTTTTGTGACTGGCCGATGTCACTGATCTTGACGTTCTCAGTGTTCGCCTGTGTTGTCGTGAGTGTCAGAATTTTATCTCTTTGTACGGCTGATCACCACCCGTTGTATGTACAGGCCACATCTTGTCCATTCATCTGGCTGGACACTTGTGTTTTTTACTCTTGCGTCATTTGTCCACAGTGGAGTGGTCAGACTCTTGGGGCACACCCTAAGCTGGGTCCTAGAGAAGCCGGGTTCAGAGCCCAGGTGGGCTCCTGATCAACCCTCTGTGGGCAGTGCTGTGGGAGGCAGGCTGACCTGGGTGCAGGGGTGGGTCCAGGAGGGAGGTAGGGGACTGTGTGGAAGGAGCAGCTCTGGTCTGACCGTCAGTCTGACGTGCCCTTCCAGTCCTGGAGAGGCAAGTTCTGGTGCATTTGTTGAAGACTGTCAGCCTCTGTGTGGCTTGGAAAGTGCCCCTGCTGTGAGCTGGTTTGGGACTGGAGGTGAAACAAATTACAGCCTTGGGAAGCTCACTTGGCGTTTAGGTTTTTCCATTTTGGATGGCCAGTTGTGTCATATATGTCTCTCTGCTTGTTCTGCAGCTTGTGTGTTTAGTAAATATCTGAGCCCCCTTTTCTCCTTTTCCTACAGGAAAAGCCACCAGGGTGGGCGGCGAACCTGGGATCACCAGAGCTGTGATGTCCAGAATTCAGGTGGAGTCCTCAGGGGCCAGGTCTAGCACTCTGTTGAGAGCTGTGCAGGCGTCTGGCACTTGCTGACCTCTGTGTGGCTTCCTGCCGCTGACTACGCTTCCCTCCTCTCAGTGTCCCCGCCAAGCACCCCCGTGGCAGGCAGTGCCCCCATCCTGACACCATAGTCCTTAGAGTCTTTATGTCCAACCTTTGGAGAAGGCGCTCTGTTTTCCCCATTTCCAGATGAGGAGGCCACTGTCCAGGGCCACACAGTGGTCAGGGCAGAGCTGAGCGGCCCCCCACCCCCCACTCACTCCCCTGTGTTCTTCTTGGGAGTAGAAGACAAGCTGTTGGGACTGATACTTTTATTTATTCTCCAGATTAAGTGGGAATTAGACCCTCTGGGGAACCCTAGAGCTTGGTGAGAGTGACGCTGCCTTGGGGTTGGGGCCTGGAGGCCTTCCTTGGAACATTGGGTGTCAGGGGCTGCTCAGCCTGGGTGGGAGGCTGCCACTGTGGCCTGATTGCACTCTTTGTGCCCACACAGGTGTCTGAGCGGCCCCTGATGTACCTGCTGGACACTCCTGGCGTGCTGGCTCCTCGGATCGAAAGTGTGGAGACAGGCCTGAAGCTGGCCCTGTGTGGTGAGCTGGGGCCCCTGTCTCCCACTCTTAGGGCTGACTTTCACACGGGCCTCCAGACTGGAGTTGTTACTGCCTTTGACCTGGCTGCTGAAGCTTTGTGTGAGAGCTGTGGTAGTGCACAGCTGACAGGCACTGGTCACCATTGGACCCTGCCCCATGAGTGGCTTTTGCTTTCCACATTTGATGGATCAGGATGGAGAGGTTGGTCACAGATGCCAGGCTGGAGTTGGGGCTGGGACCACAGCCGAGTGCTGTCCTCTGGCGGAGTGCCTTTGTTGCTGGGTGGCCTTTTCCTTAAGAGCATGGTGTCTTTGGGCTGAGACTGAAAGGGATGTGTTTGAGCTTGATGGGAGCACAGATGTGGGCTGTTTCCAGTGCTCACCTCGGCTGCTGATTCCACAGGAACAGTGCTGGACCACCTGGTGGGGGAGGAGACCATGGCTGACTACCTGCTGTACACCCTCAACAAATACCAGCACTTTGGGTGAGTGCAGTGAATATAGGGCAGCTGGGGCCCCTCCTCCTAGTCACCTTATTTAAAAAAAAAAAACAGTATAATAAAGGTATTATAAACACAGTAACCTGCACATTATTTAAAGCGTCCAGTGGGACAAGTTTGGGATTACGGTCACATCTGTGAAAGCAACACACGATCAAGAAAACGGGTGTTCCCGTCACCCCAAGTCCCTTGCGCTCCCTTGGGATCGCTCCTTCCTGCCCAGGCAGTCATTCTCTAGAAATCCACGTAGATGGAATCATGCAGAATGCGCACTCTTGTTGAGCTCGTCACGACACCATTGTGTGATCCCCGTGTGTTAGGGTTAGTGTTATCTTTTTATTGATAACGTTTTCAGGGTACATATGATATTTTGATGCATTCATATCATGTGTAATGATCAAATCGGTAATTGGGATATCGATCATCTCAAACATTTATCTCTATGCTGGAAACATTTGAATTGCTCTCTTCTGGTATTTGAAATAATAATGTAGAATCCTGTTAACTATAGTCACCTTTCCAACTTCCGAACACTTACTCCTCCTTCCTAACTATTCATTAACCAACCTCTGTGCATCTCCTCTCCCCCTCACCTCTGGTAATCACAGTCTACTCTCTGTCTTCATGAGGTCCACTTTTTCAGCTCCCACATTTGAATCAGTGCATGCATTATTTGTCTTTCTGTGCTCGCTTATTTCACTTAACCTCCAGTTCCTTTTGTGTTGCTGCAAATGACAAGATTTCATCCTTTTTTATGGCTGAATAACATTTCCTAGTGTTTTATGTACCACATTTTCTTTACCCCTCATCCTTTGATGGACACTTAGGTGGACTGCCTGTCTTGGCCATTGTGAGTGGTACTACAGTGGGCATGGGATTGCAGGTATTTCTTCAGTATGTCCATTTCCTTTCTTTTGGATCTATACGCAGTAGTGGGATTGCTGCATCACATGGTAGTTCTGTTTGTAGTGTTTTGAAGAAGCTCCATACAGTTTTCCATAGTAGCTGTACTAACTTACCTTCCCAGCAAGAGTGTGTGACGGCTCCCCTTTCTGCACGTCCTCAACAGCATCTGCTATTCCTTGCCTTTTTGAGAAAAGCCATTTTAACTAGGGTGAGATGAAATCTCCTTGTGGTTTTGATTTGCATTTCTCTGGTGATTAGTCATGTTGAGCATTTTTTCATACAGTTGTTGTCCATTTGTCTGCCTTCTTTTGAGAAATGTTTATTCAGGTCTTCTATCCATTTTTTAATCAGCTTGGTTTTTTTGCTATTGAGTTGTTTGAGTTCCTTATATAATCTGGTTATTAATTCCTTGTTGGGTGGATAGTTTGTAGATCTTTTCTCCCGTTCTGTAGATTGTCTCATCATTGCTTCGACAGTTTCGTTGTTTGCTTTGGGTCTTGCTGTGTCATCCAGGCTAGAGTGCAATGGTGCGATCATAGCTCAGTGCAGCCTCAAACTCCAGGGCTCAGGAGATCCTTCTGCCTCAGCCTCCCAGGTAGCTGGGATTACAGGCACGCACCACCATGCTTGGCTGCCTGATTGTCTCCTCTGCTGCACAGAAGCTTTTCAGCTTGATGTACAATTTTTTACCTCTGCCTACTTTTTTTTTTTTGCTTTTGTAGCCTTTGCTTTTACACAAAAAATCTGGCCCAGACCAATTTCCAGAAGTGTTTCCCCTCTGTTTTCTTCTAGTGGTTTCATAGTTTCAGGTCTTAGATTCAGGTCTTTAACCCCTTTTGCTTCGGTTTTGCGTGTTGTGAGAGATGGGGTCTAGGTTCCTTCTTTTGCCCATGGTTATCCCGTTTTCTGGCACCCTTCATGGGAGAGACTGTCTTCTCCTCCGTGCATGCTCTTGGCTCCTTTGTAGAACGTGACTTGCTTGTAAATGTGTGGATCTATTTCTGGCTTCTCTAGTCTGTTCCGTTGGCCTGTGTATGTGTTTTATGCCAGTCCCATGCTGTTTTGGTTACTACAACTTTGTAGTATATTTTAAAGTCAGGTAGTCTGATGCCTCCAGCCTCATTCTTTTTGCTTCAGGTTTGCTTTGGCTATTTGGGGCCTTTAGTGGTGCCATACAAATTTTAGGATTGTTTTTTCTGTTTCTTTGCAGTGTCATTGCTGTTTTGATAAAAATTGCATTAAATCTGTAAATTGTTTTGGGTGGTATTAATAACAGTATTCTTCCAACTGTTGAGCGTGGAATCTAGGTATTTTGTATTTTTGTAACTATTGTAAATGGAATTTTCTGCATTGTTTTTCCTATTACTTGCTGTTGGCATGTGTATATGCTACTGATTTTTTTATGTTGATTTTGAATTCTGGAACTTTACTGAAACCTTTTCATTAGTTCTAATAGTTTTTTTGGTGGAGTCTTTCAGTTTTTCCAAATAAAAGATTATGTCATCTGTGAATAAAGATGATTCTGACTTCTTCCTCTCCAATTTGGGTGACTTTTCTTTCTTTCTCTTGCTTAATTGCTCTGGGTAGGACTTCCAGTATTATGTTGAATAAAAGTGGTAGAAATGGGCATCTATGTCTTCTAGATCTTGGAGAAAAGCTGTTTTTCCTCGTTCAATATACTGTTACCTGTGGGTTTGTCATATATGGCCTTTATTGTTTTAAGGTATGTTCCTTCTGTATTCAGTTTGCTGAGTGCTTTTATCATAAAGGGCTGCTGAATTTTATTGACTACTTTTCCAGCATGTATTGAAATGACTGATTTTTTTCCCCCTTGGTTCTGTATAATGTTATATGTTCATTGATACGCATATGCTAAACTATCCTTGCAACCTTGGGACGCATCCCACTTGATCATGGTGAATGATCTTTTTAACGTGTTATTGAATTTGGTTTGCTAGTCACTTGTGGAGGATTTTTGCATCTGTGTTCATCAGGGATATTGGCCTGTCGTTTTCTTTTTCTGCTGTGTCCTTGTCTGGTTTCGGTAGCAGGATAATGCCTTTTACAATGACTTTGGAAGTATTCCCCGCTTCAGTTTTTTTAAATAGTTTGAGTACAGTTGACACTAGTTCTTCCTTAAATGTTTGACAGTTCAGCAGTGAAGCCATCAGGACCTAGGATTTTCTTTGATGAAAGAGTTTTTATTTAATTAATTTATTTTAGATGGTGTTTCACTCTTGTTGCCCAGGCTGGAGTGCAATGGTATGATCTCGGCTCACTGCAGCTTCTACCACTTGGGTTCAAGAGATTCTCCTGCCTCAGCCTCCCAGGCACCTGGATTACAAGCATGCACCACCACACCCGGCTAATTTTGTATTTTTAGTAGAGTTGGGGTTTCTCCATGTTGGTCAGACTGGTCTCGAACTCCTGACCTCAGGTGATCCATCCGCCTCAGCCTCCCAAAGTGTTGGGATTATAGGCGTGAGCCACTGTGCCTGGGGGATGAGAGTTTTTATTACTGCTTTGATCTTGTTACTTACTATTGGTCTGTTGACAGGTTTTCCATTTCTTCATGGTTCAGTCTTGTAGCATGTTTGCATCCAGGAATTTATCAGTCTCTTCTAGGTTTTCCAGTTTGTTGGTGTGTAGTTGTTCATGTTAGTCTCTAATGATCCTTTTTATTTCTGTAGTATTGGTTGTAATGTCTCCTTTTTGTTTTCTGATTTTATTTATTTTGATCTTCTCTTTTTAAAATTCTAGCTAAATGTGAATTTTGTTTATATTTTGTTTTTATTGATCTTTGGGTTTTTTTTTTTTTAGTCTCAATTTCATTTATTTCTGCTGTGATCTCCTGATCCCCATTATTTCTTTTCTCCTACTGATTTTGGGTTTGGTTTGCTCTTGCTTTTCTGGTACCTTGAGGTTCTTGCATAGGTTATTTGAAGTCTTCTGCTTCTTTTGGTGTAGATGTTTATTGCTGTAAACGTCTGTCTTAGCACCACTGTTGGTGTATCCCATAGATTTTGATATATTGTGTTTCCATTTCCATTTGTTTCAAGAAATTTAAAGATTTTCTTTTTAATGTCTTTATTAACACATCGATTATTCAGGAACATGTTTCGTTTCCACGTGTTTGTGTAGTTTTTGAGGTTTCTCTTACTGATTTCTAGTTTTATTTAATTGTAGTCAGAAAAGATACTCAATATGGTTTCAGCTTTTTTGAATTTGTTGAAACCTGTTTTGTGGCCTAACGTATGGTCTCTTCTGGAGAACGTTCCATGTGCTGATAAGTGTGTTCTGCAGCAGCTGGGCGAAATGTTCCATAAATGTCCGTTAGACCTGTTTGATGTACTGCGTAGTTCACTTCAGGGTTTCTGTTGATTTCTGGCTGGAAACACCCTACCGAGAGGGGGTGTTGTAGCCCTCGACTACTATTGTATTGCAGTCTGTGTCTCACTTTCAGAGTCTGTCAGTGTTTGCTTTAGATATCTGTGTGCTCTGGTGTTGAGTGCATAGATATTTATAATTGTTGTATCTTCTTGCTGAATTGACCCCTTTATCATCATATAGTGACTTCCTCTGTCTTTTTACAGTCTGACCTGTAGTCTGTCTTGTCTTGTATCAGTGTAGCTGCTCCTGCTCTTTTCAGTCTTTGACTTGTAGTCTCGCTTGTCTTCTATAAGTATAGCTACTCCTGCTCTTTTTTTTTTTTGGTTTCCATTTACATGGAACATGTTTTTCTACACTCTGACTTTCAGTCTGTGTGTATCTTTATAGGTAAAGTGGGTTTCTTTTTATTTGAGATGGAGTTTCACTCTTGCTGCCCAGGCTGGAGTGCAATGGTGTGATCTCGGCTCACTGCAGCCTCCGCCACACAGGTTCAAGCAATTCTCCTGCCTCAGCCTCCTGAGTAGCTGGGATTACAGGCATGTACCACCATGCCTGGCTCATTTTGTATTTTAGTAGAAATGGGGTTTCTCCATGTTGGTCAGGCTGGTCTCAAACTCCCAACCTCGGATGATCTGCCCGTCTTGGCCTCCCGAAGTGCTGGGATTACAGACATGAGCCACCATGCCTGGCCGATAAAGTGGGTTTCTTATAGGTAGCATATAGTTTGATCTTATTTTTTTATCCATTTAGCCACTGTATGTTTTTTGTTTGTTTTTGAGACAGGGTCTCACTCTGTTGCCCAGGCTGGAGTGCAGTGGTGTGATCATAGCTCACTGTAGCCTTGAACTCCTGGGCTCAAGCAGTCTTCTCACCTCAGCCTCCTGATAGTTAGGGTTACAGGCATGTGCCACCACACCTGGCTTTTTTTTTTTTTTTTTGGTAGAGACGAGGTCTTGCTTTGTTGCCCAGGCTGGTCTTGAACTCCTGGCCCCAAATGATTCTTCCACCTTGGCCTCCCATAGTGCTGGGATTACAAACATAAGTCAGAGTGGCTGGCCTACTCTATGTCTTTTAGTTGAAGAATTTAGTACATTTGCTTTCAATATTGTTGTTGATAAAGACTTACTGTTGTCCTTTTGTTGCTTGTTTTCTGAGTAACTCCTCTCTTCCTCTCTTCTTACCGTCTTTCCTTCGTATGTGGTTAAGAGATTTTCTCTGTTGGGATGTTTTAATTTATTGCTTTGTATTTTTAGTGTATATATTATATGTAGTGTACCATCAGGCTTACAAAAAGCATCTTGTATTTATAACAAGTTATTTAGTTATTTTAGCTGGCCATGGTACTCTGTGACTGTACCCAGGTAGTCAGCAGGCTGAGATAGGAGGGCTTGAGCCCAGGAGTTTGAGGCTACAGTGAGCTATGATCATGCCATCACACTCCAGCCTGGGTAACAGAGTGAGACCCCCTCTCTTAAAAAAAATTATTTTAACACATGACACCTTAACTTTGATCACAGAAGAATAGAAACAAAGGAACAACTAAACAACTCTATACTTTAACTCCATCTTTCCCCAACATTTGCACTTTTTGTTATCTCAATTTATTTGTTTTTATATTGGCTATCTCTTTACAGGTTGCTGTAGTTACTATTTTTGACGCATTTTTCTTTTAGTCTTCATACTGGAGATGTGAATGAATGCACCACAGTCACAGTATTATTCTGAGTCTGTTTGCGTATTTACTTTTCTCAGTGGGTTTTATACCTTCACACGTTTTCTTTTTGTACATTAGTGTCCTTTTGTTTCAGATAGAAGAACTTTTTTTTAGCATTTCTTGTAAGTTGGGTCTGATGAATTCCCTCAGCTTTTGTCTGTCTAGGAAAGACTTCCTCTGTCTCATGTTTGAAGGATAGCTTTGCTGGGTACAGTGTCCTCAGTTGACAGTTTCATTTTTTTTTCTTCAACACTTTGAATGTATCATCCCATTTCCCCCTGGCCTCTGATTTCCCTAGAGAAGTATGTTGCCAGATACATTGGAGGTCTCTTATACATATATTTGCTGCTTTTCTCTTCTACTTATAGGATTCTTTGTCCTTGATTTTGAGAGGTTGATTATGATATGCCTTAGCATAGTTTTATTTGGATTAAATTTGTTTGGTGATCTCTGATCTACCTGTACCTGGACATTTACGTCTTTCTGAAGGTTTAAAAATTTTTTCTGTAATTACTTGTTTGAATAAGCTTTCTGCCCGTTCCTTTTTCTCAATTCCTTCTTGAACCCTAGTAATTCTTAGGTTGGCTCTTCTGAGGCAGTTTTCTGTATCTTGCAGGTGTTCTTCATTCCTTTTCATTCTTTTTTCTTTTTTCTCTTCTGTATATTTTCAAATAGCCAGCCTTCAAGCTCACTGATTCTTTGCTCCACTTGATCCATTCTGCTGTTGAAAGCCTCTAATACATTTTTCAGATTAGCAAATGTATTTTTTAGTTCCAGGATTTCCGTTTGATTTTTTTTTTTTAATTCAGTCTCTGACAAATGTGTGAGTTGTTTTTCTGTTTTATTGGAGTTTTCTGAGTTTTTCTTTTTCTTTTTTTTGAGATGGAGTCTCGTTCTGTAGCCCAGGCTGGAGTACAGTGGCACCATCTTGGCTCACTGCAACCTCTAACTCTCGGGTCCCGGTTCAAGCAGTTCTCCTGCCTCAGCCTCTGGAATAGCTGGGATTACAGGCACGCACCACCATGCCCAGCTAATTTTTTTGTATTTTTAGTAGAGACAGGGTTTCACCATGTTGGCCAGACTGGTCTTGAACTCCTGATCTCATGATCTGCCTGCCTTGGCCTCCCAAAGTGTTGAGATTACAGGCATGAGCCACTGCGCCTGGCCAAGTTTTTTTTTTTTTTAAACTGTCATCTCGAATTCTTGATTTGAGAGCTCACACATTGCCATCTCATTAGGGTGGTCACTGGCTCTTTGTCAGTTTGAGGAGGTCATGGTTTTCTGTTAGCGGTTGTTTCTTGTGCACATACGTCTATGGTTTCGCATTGAAGGATTTGTTATCCAGTCTCTTCTGTCTGGCTTGTTTTTTCTTGGATGTTTGCTTAAGGGTTCTTTGCAACTTACTGTCTGGAGTTCTTCCACTTCTCTGGTCTCATCCTCAGATTTGAGTTCTGGAATATTGCTGGTGATGTTCTTGGTGCTGGATATTTGGTTTTGGTTTTCTTTGAGAGGGTGAGTGAAGCCAGATTGCTTCTACTTCTCTGTTTTGGTGATGTCATTCCCTCTATCAACTCTTTAATATTTTTGATGCTATTACAAATGGTATTGTTTTTATTTCTATTTTTGATTTTTCATTGCTAGTACATAGAAATAGAATTGATTTTTGTGTATTGATCTTGTATCCTGTAACTCTGCTAAACTTATTCATTCCAGTAGCTCTTTGTAGATTCCAATTAGATTTTCTACCTAGACAATTACGTCATTTACAAATAAAGACCCTCTTACTTAATCTTTTCCAGTCCAGATGCCATATTTTGTTTTGTTGCTTTATTGCACTGGCTACAGTCTTCAACACAATTGACATTTTTTTTTTTTAGTACTTGAGATGTGGTGAGAAGAGACATCTTTTTTTGTTCCTGATCTAAGGTAGGAAGCTTTTAGTCGCTTACCATTCAGTGCGATATTAGGTATGGGTGTTTCTTAGATGCCCTTTATCAAGTTGAAGAGAACAGTCTGGCTCCAGGCTTATTAATTTTATTGATTTTTCCCAAAGAATCAGCTTTTGGTTTCATTGACTTTCTGTTGTCTTCATTTTTTATGTCATTGATTCGTTTGATATTTATTTCTACTTTGCTGACTTTCTGTTTGTACTATCAGTTATTGTGAGAGGGGTGTTGAAATTCCCCACTAAAACTGGATTTCTGTCTTTCTCCTTGCGGTTCAGTCAGCTTCAGCTTTATGTGTTTTGAAGCTATCCTGTTAGGTACAGAAACATTCAGGAGATTGTTTTGTCCTCTTGATGATTTGATGCCTTTATCGTTATGAAATGGTCTTTTTTTTTTTAATCCTTCAGAATATTCTCTGCTCTGAAATTTGTCTTGTCTGATACTCATATAGCCACTCCAGCTTTTTTTTTTGAGATGGAGTCTCACTCTGTTGCCCAGGCTGGAGTGCAATAGTGCAGTCTTAGCTCCCTACAATCTCCGCTTCCTGGGTTCAAGTGATTCTTGTGCCTCAGCCTCCCAAGTAGCTGGGATTACAGGCATGCGCTGTCATGCCTGGCTCATTTTTGTATTTGTAGTTGAGATGGGGTTTCGCCTCCTTGGCCAGGCTGGTCTTGAACTCCTGGCCACAAGTGATCTGCCTGCCTCGGCCTTCCAAAGTGCAGGGATGATAGGTATGAGCCACGGTGCCTAGCCCACTCTGGCTTATTTTGATTAACAGTAACAGGGTACATGTTTTTCTGTCCTTTTATTTTTAGCGTATTTGTGTCTTTATACTTAAAATGTGTTTCTTAAGAGTCTGCATATCATTGGGTTTTGCTTCTTATCCAGTCTGACAGTCTCTTTTAGGTATTTAGACTATTTACATTTAATCATTTATGAGATTATTTATAGGTTTAAACTTATAAACCTATAAATAAAAGGTTTGCTTTTTTTTTTTTTATTACCTTGCTATTTGTTTTTCATTTGTCTCAAAAAAATTTTTTTGAGATGGAGTTTCACCCTTGTCACCCAGACCGGAGTGCAATGGTGCGATCTCGGCTCCCTGCAACCTCTACCTCTGGGTTCAAGTGATTTTCCTGCCTCAGCCTCCTGAGTAGCTGGGACTACAGGCACATGCCATCATGCCCGGCTAATTGCTTTTGTATTTTTAGTAGAGACGGGATTTCACCATGTTGACCAGGCTGTTCTTGAACTCCTGACCTCAGGTGATCCATCTACCTTGGCCTCCCAAAGTGCTGGTATTACAGGTGTGAGCCACTGTGCCTGGCTTCTTTTTGTGTGTGTCTTTTTAGTAGAGATGGGGTTTCACCATGTTGGCAAGGCTGATCTCGAACTCCTGACCTCAGGTCGTCCGCACACCTCAGCCTCCCAAAGTGCTGGATTACAGGTGTGAGCCACCACACCTGGCCCATTTGTCTCCGTTTTTGTTTTCTTTCTTCCTCTCTCGTGCCTCTTTAGGATTGAATATTTTAAAATGATTCTACTGTATCTCCTTTGTTAGCTTATTGTCTACAGCTTTTGGGAGAGGTTGCTTTAGGGTCTGCAGTGTGTCTTTCAGTGATGACCTCACAATAGTGTATTTCCATTTTTCTTATCCTGATCCTTCTGCCATCATCATCATATATTTTACCTTTATGTATTTTATAAACCCAGGTATACTTTTTTTATCCATACAGTTATCTTTTAAAGAAATATAAAATAGAGAAAAGTTTTATATGTTTTCCTATCAGTTTGCCATCCACACCTTCTCATTTCTTTGTGTAGGTCCAGCTTTCCTTCTGCTGTGATTTTACTTCTGTCTGAAGGATTTCCTTTAACAGTTACTGTGAGGCAGGCCTGCTGGTGATGAATTCTTTCCTTACATTTATTGTAAGGCGGGTCTGCTGGTGATGAATTCTTTCAGCTTTTGTTTGCCTGAAGACATGTTTATTTCACCTTTGTTTTTAAAGATATTTTCTCTATGTGTGGAATTCCAGATGGAGGGTTTTTAGTGCTTGAGGGAGTCGCTCACCCTGTTTCACTCTGGTGGTGTGTGATGAGCTGCTGTCCTGTTTGTTTTTGTTCCTCTGCTACTTCTAGGATTTCTTCTTAGTGCTTTTGAGCAACTTGATCACAACAGACCTTGGAATGGTTTTCTGTATGTTCCTTGTGCTTGTAGTTCATTGAGATTTTTGGATCTGGGGCTTTGTAGTTTTCATGAAATTTGGATCATTTTGAACCTTTATTTCTGCAGATGTTTTTTCTGCCCCTCTCTGCTCCTCAGGACCCTAGGCACACAGGTACAGGCTGCTTGGCTTGGTCCCACCGCGGCTCAGTAAAGCTTTGTGCTTGTTTTGCGGTTTCTGTTGCTGTCTTCAGGTTCACTCATCTTTTCTTCTGCAATGTCCAATTTGCTGTTCATCCCATGCAGTGGTTTTCACGGTTCTCACTTCTGCACATTCAGATTGGATCATTTAAAAAATATCTTTCGTGTCTCAGCTTAAATTTAATGTCTTGTCTGTTAATTATAACATTGGGTCAGTTTCAGTTGACTGATTTTTCTTCTCATTAGGGGGTCTGTTTTCTTGCTTTGTAGGCCTGGTAATTTTTGGATGTCATAAATATATACATACATACACATACATATAGACACACACATACATACACATATAGACACACACATATATAGACACACACATACACATACATAGACACATACACATATACACACATACATATAGACATATGTACACATATAGACACTTACCCATATATAGACATACACATAGACACACACATACGTAACCATATATAGACACATACATACACATACAGACACACACACATACACATATAGACACATGCATACACATATATAGACACACAGACACATATATAGACACATATAGACACATACACATATATAGACACACACATACATACATATATAGATGCACACATACACATCTAGACATACGCATACACATATACATACACACATGCATACACATATATATAGATAGACACATACACATAGACACACATATATATAGACACACACATACACACATATAGATACATATAGACATGCACATATACAGACACACACACACATAGACACAGATATACACACATATATAGACACACACATATAGACATACATACACATAGACACACATGCATACATGTATATATATGGACACATGCATACACATATATATATAGACACACACATACATACACACATATAGACAGACACACATATAGATGCACACACATATATAGACATACACATACATAACCATATATAGACACACACATATATACATAGACATACACATATGTAGACACATACATACACATATGTAGACACACATGCATACACATATATAGACACACATGCATACACATATAGACACATACATACATAGACATAGACATGTAGACACAGACACACACACACATAGACACACATGCACATACGTAGACACACACACATATACATATATATATATTTTTTGTTTTGTTTTTCCTTTTTTTGAGACGGCATCTCACCCAGGCTGCAGTTCAGTGGCATGATCTCAGCTTACTGCAGCCTCCACCTCCCGGGTTCAAGTGATTCTCCTGCCTCAGTCTCCCAAGTAGCTGAGATTACAAGTATGTGTAATTTTACACCTGGCTAATATTTTTTTTTTTGAGATGGAGTCTTGTTCTGCTAGCCAGGCTGGAGTGCAGTGGCTCGATCTTGGCTCACTGCAACGTCCGCCTTCCAGGTTCAAGCAATTCTCTGCCTCAGCCTCCCGAGTAGCTGGGATTATAGGTGCCTGCCACTATGCCCGGCCAATTTTTGTACTTTTTAGTAAAGATGGGGTTTCACCATCTTGGCTGGGCTGGTCTTGAACTTCTGACCTCATGATCCACCCGCCTCAGCCTACCAAAGTGCTGGGATTAGTTTTTTTTTTTTGAGACAGAGTTTCATTTTTGTCTCCCAGGCTGGAGTGCAGTAGCGCAATCTCGGCTCAGCGCAGCCTCCGCCTCCTGGGTTCAAGTGATTCTTCTGCCTCAGCCTCCCGAGTAGCTGGGATTACAGGCATGTGCTACCACGTTCAGCTAATTTTGTATTGCTAGTAGAGACAGGGTTTCTCCATGTTGGTTAGGCTGGTCTCAAAACTCCTGACCTCAGGTGATCCGCCCGTCTTGGGCCTCCCAAAATGCTGGGATTCCAGGTGTGAGCCACTGTGGCTGGCTGGATGCTGTGTATTTTGAGTTTCACCTTGTTAGGTGGTGGATAGCTACGTTCCTATACAATCCTTGAGCTGTGCTCTGGGACAGTTAGGTCATTTGGAGATAGTCCTCCTTTTGAGAGTTCTTGCCATTGGAGGTCTGGGGTGTGGTCAGGGGCATCTTCTCCAGGCTTGCTCCTCTCTCCTGGGACAGCTTTTCTGGAGCACCAGGGCCCTCGAAGCTGCTGATTGAGAACTCACGCTTGGTGGCTCCCACCTGTGTCCCTCAGGGTTCTCGTGCTCCCATGGGCTCTGAGCTCGTCGTGTTTTGCTGGGCCTTGGGGTGAGTCCTGTGTTGCCGGGTCATGCTGTGACCAGGTCCGAGGACAACAGCCTCCTCAAGGCTGAGCCTGTCCTCATGGGAGCCGCGAGACAGGTCCCCTCACCCCTGGCGGTCAGGACGGTTGGGAGGGTGTTGGGTTGAGGTTAGTCAGGCTCCTGAGGCTCAGGGCGCTGTTTGTCTCTGTGAGTTGCTGCTCTGTGTTGGCCTTTCCCTCCAGGCCTGTCTGCCCAGAGCCTGCACTGAGAGGAGTCAGGGCACCCATGAGAATGACCGGGTGGCGCGCAGCAGTGGTGGGCGGCCAGTCAGCCCATGCTGGTCTGTGTGCTAGGAAAACGCCTCTCAGACATCTGGCCGGGTGGGAAGGATGCAGGTGGACTGGCTGCCTGGAACTCACCGAGTGCCATCCTTAGCAGCAAACGGGCTGTGCTGGCAGGTGTTCTGCTGTGCTGCCCTTTTGGTTTCCAGGAGCTGGGCCTGCACAGAGACCTGCCTGTCCCCGCTTCTGGATAGGGAGGCTGAAGCCTGTGCATGTGAACAGCTGTTATCTTTCCGTTGCAGCAAGGGCTCCAGTGGTGGGAGCTGCCCTCCGTGCTGCTGGCCATGGCCACACAGGACACAGCTCAGGGATTCTTAGACAGTGGCTCTCCCCTGGGGCCCAGCCCGTCACCCCTGGTTTCATCTCCATCACCCATAGTGCCGTAGTCACTGTTATCCACAGGAAGTGCCTGGCCATGGCCTTGGTGGCATTCAGGAGGGCGGGAGGGTCCGGCCTGACTGGCTGACCTGCAGCTTGTGTGCAGGTACGTGCAGCACTATGGCCTGGGCAGTGCCTGTGACAACATAGAGCGCATGCTGAAGAGTGTGGCCGTGAAGCTGGGGAAGACGCAGAAGGTGAAGATACTGACAGGCACGGGTGAGTGAGGCTGTGAAGCAGGCACCGGAGCCTCACCGCCTTACCCGGGGGGACCCCAGCTGTCCCTGGGGTAGAGGAGGCAGGGAGGAGAGGAACTTGTTGAGGAGTATGCGGGTGGCTCTTCTGGGAGTGGGTTTCAGGGCAGGGGAGCTACAGAAAGCTGTGGAGAGGAAGGGCTCGTAGTCCAGGCTTCCAGGGCTGAGACCGGCTCTGCCCCGTGCTGGTCAGTGCTGGGTGGATGCTGCAGGTCTCGCATGCCTGGCCTTGGAGGCTCCAGGCAGTGCAGCTCAAGCTGTTTTGTTTCTAAGTGTGATCCCATTCCCCAGGCTTCCCTGATGCTACCTCAGGGTCTCTTAGGGCTGGGCCCGTCCTGCTGTGAAGGCTCCTTCCTCACTGAACCCTCCTGTCCCCTAGGTGACGTGAACGTTATTCAGCCTGACTACCCTGCGGCAGCCCGTGACTTCCTCCACACCTTCCGCCGCGGGCTGCTGGGTCCCGTGATGCTGGACCGTGACGTCCTGCGGGGCCACCCCCCTGCTGAGACTGTGCCCTGAACCTGTGGCCTCCCAGACCTCCTGACCGGGGTGGTTGAGTCTCAAGACAGCTCACTCGGTCCAGAAGCTCCATGCTGGCCACTAGGGTGCTGTGCTCTGTGGCACCCCCATGGCCTGGTCAGCCCCAGGGGCCCTGGTTCCAGGGGCGGAGCGGGTGGGAGTGGATACCAGGCTTCCCAGTCGGCTCCTGAGCAGCCCCACATGCTTGGTTCTCCCGGAGCTTCTTGCCCAGTGCCTCTGTGTCAGGAGTTCAAGCTATAACCTGTAACCTTTAAAATCTCCAATTAAAGGGCCTGTTTGTTACTGGCCAGGGAGGTGTACCACAGTGCTTTGGGCCTGTGTGTGGAAGTTGGTCTCGCCAGTGCAACCTAAGAAACGAGCAGGTTGGCAGCCAGGGCTTGTGTTGGAGGCTTTCAGTCCGGTGTCCTGCAGTCCTGCAATAAGGAAGAGGCTCGCTGCCAGCAGAGGGGTTTATTTCACACTTAAAGGTGCATACAGACACGGACAGGAGACTCCCAACAGCAGAGCCTGAGCACTGGCTTTGCCCCCCGGTGCCCTGGGTCTTTTTCCAGGGCAGCGGTGAGGGGGACGCCCTGTACATGGCTTTGCTGTGCACAGACTGGAAGGTTGCCCTGGCCTCTGAGCACCTTCTAGCCCGTGGGGTAGTGGGATTCTGCAGTAGTGTGGCTGAGGGGTGGGGAAGAGGGGAGAGGAGGGAAGGCGGGTGGGGCCTGGGGCCAGGGAGATCCTGTGCAGAAGCTCCAGCCGCCAATTTCCAGTGGCGGCCTGACCTTCCCACAGCAGCCCCCACCGTGGCCCTGGTGCTCAGCGGCCCCTCCCTGCCGGCTGGCCGCCTCTGCTTCTCCAACCCCACACACTCAGCAGCCTGAAGTTAGCCCCTGAGTGCCACCTGCATCCTGCCGTGGCAGGATGACCACCCGTGACAGGAAGTATTGAGAGTGGATGTGTCAGATGCTAATGTGCTGAATAAATGATCACTGCGGAGCACGGTGTGTCCACATCTGGAACGTTCCATCAGCTTGCAGCGCTGTAGTGTGTGAGGATCTAGTGCGGCGCAGCCCATTTTCCAAGTGGGTGTCTGCAAAGTCAAGGGGGCTCCGGTGGGTTTCCCTTCCTTGAGAGGACTCAGACCACTCCCTGCCTCCTGGGGGAGCTGGAGAAGGGCTCCTGCCTGTGAGGCTCTGCTGGCCTTGGTGCGCTGAGCTTGATCTGGAAGGGTAGAGGAGCATCAGGCCAGGGGCATTGCTGGCAGTGTGGATGGGAGGCTGCAGGGTGCTGCCTCCTGTGGCTTAGTGCCCCTGTGCTGGAGAGCAGTGCTTGGTCCAGAGTCCTGCCAGCAGCCTCCAGATCCTCACCTTGGCTGGAACCCAGGCAGCTGGGGAAGGCAGAGGCCGGTAGGGCCCGTGGGAGGTGCTGGTCTCGACTTCCACGTCCACTGAGTCCAGAGGCTCAGGTCAGGAGGCTGCAGCCGGCTGCGGTGAGGCTCTCACCAGGGCATGGTGAGGGTGAGATCCCAAGGCCATGGGGGGCCAGGGGGAACCCATGCTACCTTGGATGAGTCAGGTGGCTGGAGAGCTAGATAATGTGGCAGAGCCGAGACCCCTCAGTGCTAAGCCCATGGAGGATGCCCCAGGCTGGCAGGACTGGGAAGCAGGGGCCGGTCTTACACGGTAAGTCCTTGTCAGGACGCCTGGTGCCTCCTAGAGGTCACTCTGTGTCCCTCGTGTCCTCGGATGGTCAGAGCCCTTGGAGACGAGGGCTCAGCCTCTTGCATGGGTGTCCTGTGGGGCGCTGGGCCTCACTGCTGGCCTCCTGCTCACTCTGTGGTCTGAGTTGGCTCCTGGCTCCAATGAGCAGACTGTCAGCCGCCATCCTCCCACGCTGACACCCAGGCCCCTGTCCGGAGGCCTAGAACAGCTGCTTCCGAGGAAGGGGCTGCCTGCAGGGAAATCTGGGAACGGTGCAGCCTGAGCTGTGCCCAGGGAGGGCTCTTCAGTGGGATTGGCAGTTGCCATGCCCTGAGTACAGGCAGAACTGTGTTATCCCTGAATGTGAACCTCAAGTTCAAAGGAATTGGAAAGCTCTGGAATGTGTTGGGATTTTTTCCCCAAAATGGGTCCCGAGGAGAGTTAAGTGACTTGTTTCAAGTTGCTGGAGCAAAGTGGGTCTCAGGGATCTCTGCCTGAGGTGTGGGGGACAAGGCCTGGGCAGCCCCTCTGGGGCGGGGTATGTTCTCCCACGAGGGAGAGAGCCAGGATGGACACGTTTCCTGCTTGGGAATGTTCCTGGGTTGTGAGAGCCACAGGGTCTTGTCTTGTGGGCAGCTGGTTAGCACCTCGCGTGTTCCCCTCACTTCCCCCCAAATCCCTAAGTCCTCTGGTCCATTTCATTGCTGCTTTTGGGGAGGGCCATGGGCCTCAGCCTCAGTGGCAAAACCAGCCTGAGGTCGCCTCCCTGCCATGGGTCACCAGGGCCCCTGGGCAGGGGAGGGGAGCAGGGGTGGCTTGGATGCCTGGGCTGGCACCTCCCTTTGGGCGGCTCTGGAGCATGGCTGGGCGGATGATACGGGAGCCACCGGCAGCTGCCTTTCTGGCTGGGGGGACCTTAATATCCTGGAGCTGGTGGGTCAGGACGCATGGTCCCCTGGAGGTGGGAGATGGGGGCGGCGTAGGCAGGACGGTGGATGGTGGGTCCACAGGAACAGCCTGCAGCTCCTGCCCGGACTGGGGCTCAAGGCTGTGGGCAAGGGAGGGATGGGGAGCCCAGGCCTGAGGACTTGGGGAACGGCGTGGGCCGGGGACCAGATGTGATCCCCGAGCCCAGCCTGGCCTAGGGCCGCAGCAGCCCCAGGAGGGCGCCGCTCAGAACGAGGCAGAGGCGCGGGTCGCGCGTGGGCCCAACGCCCGAAGTCCACGCCCAGTAGCTGTAGACGCCGGGGCCGGTCCCGTTGCCTCCGGGCACCCCGTCCGCGTCGTCCTCCAGGCCGCGCTCCCCGGGCCCCGCGGCCCTTCTCCAGCCCGAGCCGGTCGCCAGGCCCGCGGCAGCTCCGGCCGCCGCCCCCGCCGCCGCCCCTGCCGCAGCCACGCGCAGGGAGGAGCCCGGGGCACCGTAGCGCGGCGCCGGCCTCACGCGCACCCTCGAGGCCCCGCGCGCGCCCCCGCGGAGTCCTCCCCGGGCGCTGCCTCGCGCCCCTCCGCGGCCGCCCTTGGCCGCGCCGTTGTCGCAGAGGAAGGCGGCTGCCAGCAGCAGAGCCCAGCACGTCGCGGGCGCCCAGTTCATCTTCGTAGGCAAAACCTGCGAGAAGACAGGGAAGGGGCTTCAGCGTCCACGAAGATCGGGTGCCCAGGGCCTGGGGCAGAGGGACCCTTGGCTTTTGTGGGGTCAGGGAACCCCCAGCATCTTGGAGGACCGCTCAGGCCTGGGGTGGGGCTGGGGGCGTGGTTTAACCTTTGGCATCAGGGACCGAGGCCTGGTGGAGGCGCCGGGAAGTGGCGGGTGGGGCGGGAGGGTTTTGCGCTTGAAGGTTGTGCACCTGGGTGGGAGCGTCTAGGCCTGGGGAGACGTCCAGGCCCTGGGGGGGGGGGGCGGGTACTTGGTGGGAGATCAGGCCTGGGGGGCGCCATGCTCCTGGGTTCTGCGAGCGGTGCCGGGGTGGGGGTTTAGCACGCGGGGAGGGGCGATGTGTTTGGAGGACGCGGTCGCGGGGACCAGGGGCTGCCTCAGATCAGGTCTGGAGCAGGGACGGGCCGTGCCTGGGCCTGGCGCCCACCTTAGGGTCCAGAACCAGGGGCGGGCCTTGCTGGGGCTGAGGACGCGCGGCTGCTGACCCCGTGCGGACCCCGCCCCCGCAGGCCGGTACCCCGGGGACGGTCCCTTTCGCGCGCGCCCCGCGCTCGGCGCCTTCCGCGGCCGCCGGGTTCGGCAGCTGGCGGGGGACAGGACGGGGTCGAGTCTCGGGGCCACCTCCGGGCGCAGCGATGCGGGCGACGGCTGGATCCCTCCCGGCCCCGCACCCGCCCTGGCCCCGCACCCGCCCCGGCCTCCCCGCCTTACCCGCCACGGGCCTCGGTCGGAACCTCGCACCGGAGTATCCGCCCCAGGGGCCGCGGCCGAGCGGGAGGGAGCAGGCGGCGGCGCAGACCCTCAGCCGGAGCGGAGCCGCGGCGCCTGGTTTTCCGCGAGGCCTCCGCCCTGGGATTGGGGCGGGCAGGCGCGGAGGCTGGTGGGAGGGGAAAGCCAGGCTCCGTCCCGGCCCCCTCCTCGCCGCCGCCCACCCCACCAACCTCCCCGGCCCCCCCACCGCCCCCCCCCCCCCCCCCACCCGCCCGCCCCCCCCCCCCCCCCCCCCCCCCCCCCCCCCCGCCCGGCCCCCGGGGGCCCCCCCCCCCGCCCCCCCCCCCGCCCGCGCCGCGCACCCCCCGCCGGAAACGGCGG